>ML439938.1:0-260366 GCA_005239525.1 Nicotiana knightiana
TATGATCGGATTCCATGGTTCGCCGACTTAGCCAATTATCTTGTGAGTGGAATTGTACCGAATAACCAAATATGAAGAAAAATAAGATTACACATAGGAGTAAGTATACCCCGGATCAAATAAGTTTGAAGCATCTATACTACAAACTGAAACTATACTTGTAATGACAGTATCGAATGACTCAGTCTCAAGTCTAGCTGGAAAAGAATAACATCGGGGCTCGGCCCCACCACTCTGAACCATATCCCTGGGACGACCTCTAGCTGGCGGGCCTCCACCTCTAACGGCCTAACCTCTACCTCTAACAATCTGGCTACCTGACCCCTGCCTCTGTCAGGCTGAGCAGGCGGTGCAATAACTGGTGCCGGAACCATGGAACGTGAACTCTGATGCTGTGGCAGAACACCCGATAATCTCAGACAAGTCCTCCTGATATGCCCATAAACACCACACTCAAAACATCCATCCTGATACTGTGGCTGTGGAAACTGAGACTGACCTAGACGGGCCGGCTGAACACAATAATAAATTTGAATAGGAGGTGTACCGATAGGAGCCGGTAGTGCACTATAGTTTGGCTGCCCAGAAGGAGACACATAAGAACCACGACTCCCTGAAGCACTGTGGGATGCCTGAAGCGCTAAATGGAACGACATTGGAGGATTTCCTCTACCAAAAGTACCCCTTCTCCCAAATGAGGCGTCGCTGACCCCACCAGAATGACGAGGTCTCTTGTGTGACCCATGACCTCCCTTTCCCAGAACCATCTCGACTCGTCTAGCGACATTGGCCGCATCCAGGAAAGAAATCTCGCTCCCAGTCTCTTTAGCTATCTACAATCTAATAGGTTGAGAAAATCCCTCAATAAAACTCCTCACCCTCTCTCTTAGTAGGAAGAAGAAGAATAGCATGACGGGCCAAATCCACAAAACGAGTATCATACTGAGTAAAAGTCAAGCTGCGCTGCTGTAAATGCTCGAACTGACGGCGGTGCTCCTCTCTCAAGGTGATAGTCAGAAACTTCTCTAAGAAGAGATGAGAGAACTGGTCCCAAGTAAGAGCAGGCAACCCTGCTGGTCTGGTCAACAAATAATCCCTCCACCATTTTTTGGCGGAACCAGTCATCTGAAAAGCAGCAAAGTCAACCCCATTGGTCTCCAACATACCCACGTTCCGCAGAACCTCGTGACAGTTTTCAAGATACTCCTGGGGATGAACTGGAAAGAGCTTGATAAACCTATCCAATCTCCATAAAGCTTCAGAAGACATAGATGACCCATCACCAGGTTGTGCCGCAACAACCGGCTGAACTACTTTGACTGGATGAGCTGCTGGAGTCTGAAACTAGGGAGTTATCTGCTCCGGAGTGTGAGTAGCAGGATTCTGGGCTCCTTCTCCAGTCTGAGAGACGGCTGGTGCCATGGGGAATGCGTCAGTTTGGGCCACACTCTCCATAAGGCCCATTAGTCATACCAAGGCATCCTGAAGCACTATGGTGGCAATAAACCCTTCTGGGACCTGAGCTGGTCCGGCAGGAATAGTATGAGATGGAACATCCTCATCGAACTCTACCTGAGGCTCCACGACTGAGGCTACTGCTCGGGCTCTAGGCTAAGCCCTACCCCTGCCTCAGCCTCTAGCACGACCTCGACCTCTGCCCCTCGTAGGAGATGCTTCTAGAGGCTCTAGTTGCTGCTCAGCTGAAGAAGCAATACACGTTCTCGCTATCTGTGAGAGAATAAGAGTAAGAGAGTTCACTCAGTATCGAGAAAATAAAAATGCACGACAAATTTGAATAAAAGTGAAATTTGTTCCTAACTTTATAGCCTCTAGGAGATAAGTGCAGACGTCTCTGATCTCCCAGACTCTACCAAGCTTGTCCGTGAATTGTGATACCTAGGTAACCTAGTGCTTTGATACCAGTTTGTCACGACCCAGAATTCCCACCGCCGGGACTGTGATGGCGCCAAATATTTTACTTGCTAGGCAAGCCAACATAAGAGATCATTAGGCCATTTCTAAACCCTTTTAGTGATTTACAACAATGAAGTTAGAATAAGTAAAATAAAAATGCGTAAAATCTATATTAGTCTTAACATTTATAGACAACTACCTAGAATCTGGAGTCACAATCCAAGAACCTTGTAAGATTTACTACAAACATTTGTCTGAAAGAAGTACAACTGTTTGAATAAAAGGAAAACAGTAAACATAAAGGATAGGTAGGGACTTCAGGGCTTGTGAACACTGATAGGACTACCTTGAGTCTCCGATCAGATAAAGCCAGCCGCTAACTCAGGGTCAACTCGGTTCAGCACCAAAATCTGCACAGAAAGTGCAGAGTGCAGTATCAGTACAACCGACCCCATGTACTTGTAAGTGTCAAGTCTAACCTCGACGATGGAGTGACGAGACTATGACGGGACACTCACAATAAAACCTGTATACAGTGAATAATAATGATAGAAAAGAAAGAAGAATAACATAAAAACAGTAACTTTCAAGGAATAATACAACATCTGACGTGTCTCATCAGTATTATGTTATAACCAATCCTTAGGTGAAATGCAACACTATCGAACAACTTATAGATTCGAAGAAAGAACATAAACACATAAACTGTTGCGGCGCGCAACCCCATCCCACTGTATATATCACACACCCTTATTTCTTCTTAATATTATAAATAACAAAATATAAATAAAATGTTGCGGCGCGCAATCCGGTCCCACCATATCATAATAAACACAATCACACTTCACCCTTATATCACCATATTCCACACTTATTACACCTGTTGCATCGTACAACCCAATCCCACCATATAATAGAAATTTACCCTTATTCCTCCTCAATATATGACCCTTATTATTCTTGTTGCAGCGTACAACCCGATCCCACCATATTCATATCAATTACACAGGAAGTATAGAAGTTCCACAAAATTAACACAAGACCCTTATCAATACTTAAACCTTAGAACAAGGCAATTGGGAACCTTATACTCAATAAAACTCTACACAAATAATACTACTCAGCGAAGCCAATCCAGAATATCACTAAACACAATTAAGAACAACTTAAACAAGTAATGGGAGATAAGGATACTATGGTACAATAATTATCTTCAACAAAGAGAAAAAATATCAACAAGTAGCAATTAGGCATGGAAATACAAGTAGGCATGTAACAATTAAAGCAGAGAAGGAACAATACAAAGTGAATAAGAAGAAACAGGCAAAACAGATAATTGGCAGCGCATAAGTACTCGTCACCTCACATATACGCCGCTCACATGATTTTCACATAACAAATAAGGCAAGGATTCCTAATACCTCAAGTCAAAGCTAGACACAACACTTACCTCAATCCACATGCCACTCACTGCTCAATTATCGCTTTTCCTCTAGTTTCCACCTCCAAACCACTTGTATCTAGCCATAATTAACTTAATAACATCAAATATTACTAAAGAAATCAATTACAATGCATAAATTTAGGTTTCCCAAACTTTCCCCCCAAAAGTCAAAAATTGACCCCAGGCCAGCTTGGTCATAACTCGAGGTTCGAAATCCGACCCCAAATTGAGATCTAAATTCCAATTTCCCAAAAATTCCTAATTCTACCCAAACCCCCAATTTCTACCATGGAAGTCCTATATTTTTGGTTGGAAATTCATGAAATATGATGGGAGATTAAAATAAAGTGGGTTAGGATCACTTACCAATGTTTTGGGGAAGAGCTGGTCTTGGAGAAATCGCCTCTAGGGTTCTTGGGTTCGAAAATTTGGAGAATGGGAGAAAAATCCCGTCTAAGTCACTTTTACACAGCTGGAGATGTTGCAAATGCGACGCTAACCCCGCAATTGCGAGAAATCCTTCGCAAATGCGAAGTTTTCCCCAGCCCTGCTGTCTTCGGGAATGCAAACATTTGTTCGCAAATGCCTTGAAATGATCGAATTCGCAAATGCGAAGATCCCCTCTTAGCCTCACTGCTCGCAAATCGATGTATCTTTGCAAATGCGAGGCTCGCATTTGCGATCCAGACCTCGCAAATGTGAAGTCTGCCGACCTGAAGCACACCAGCTGTGATTTCTAAGTTCAATTCAATCCGTAGCCTATCCGAAACTCACCCAAGCCCTCGGGGCTCTAAGCCAAAAGTTCACACAAGTCTAAAAATATCATACTAAGTTGCTTGCCCGATCAAATCACAAAAATAACACCTAGAACTATGAATTTAGCATCAAATCAAATGAAATTTTCAAGAAAGCTTTAGAATTTCTATTTTCCCAACCGAGCATCCAAATTAAAGACAAGAAAACAAATTCCGTTTATTACCAAACTTCAAAGACATGTCATAAATACTACATTGAACCTATACAGGGCTCCAGAACAAAAATACGGGCCCGGTATAAATAATGCCAATATTAGTAGATTCCTAAAACCAATTAATTTTTTTTGACTTCTAATTTTTAACAAAAAATCATAACTTGAGCTAGGGACCTTGGAATTCAATTTCGAGCATACACCCAGGTCCCATATTTCAATACGAACCCACGAGGACCATCAGAACACAGGTCTGGGTTTGTTTACTCAAAAACGCTGACCGAAGTCAACTCAAATAAATTTCTAAGGCAAAAATTCTTATTTTGTTTATCAGCTTTAAACATAAACGCTTTCCGTAGACACGCCGAGACTACACACGCAACTCAAGAAGGGTAAAAATGAGATTTTTAAGGTTAAAGAGCGTAAAATCGAGTTCTAAAACATAAGTTGACCTTTTGGGTTATCACAAATATGTGCTCCTATTTGTGGGGGCTACGTACGCACGAGGTGACAAGAGTCCGTATGTAGCTACTAAATATGCTATTGTCTAGGTAGTCTAGTACCCATATCATGCTATATTGACAATGTTATCCCCTACTTGATAAATTAATTGCTTAAGTCATATTGAAATTTTATAAAAGAATCGTAAAAAGTTAAATTCAACTTACTTGAAGTTGTGAATGAGACACTTGACTGTTTTTGAGAATTTTTGTTTCTATAAAGTATTTTATTTTGTGGAGTGGGCCGAACTCCTCGGTAGCATATATATGCATTTATGGTTCGCGCCTTTTGAACCTCGGCAGTGCTTAGTTTAAATATTTTTATGTTTGATCGGGCTTACGACCTCGACATAATTTGCGCATGATAAATCTTTAGAACCATTTATAATTGATATTGCTTCATTGGCTTGAGATATAAATTGTTGAATGATGAACATAAACTCGGGACTTAATACTTGTGAAAAGATTATTTACTATTGCATGTTATTGAATTTTCAGTATTATTCATGTAATCCATGCTTAATTATAATTTTGACATATCATTGTTAGTCCATAGTAAGTGTCAAAGTCGACCCCTCGCCACTACTTTTTGGAGGTTAGACTGGATACTTACTGGGTGCATGTTGTTTATGTACTCACGCTACACTTTTGCACTTAATGTGCAGGATCTGAGGCAGGTGCATATGGGTATCAGTCCGACGTGCACGCTTGATCCCTGTTACGAGACTATACAGTGAGCTACCTTCCGAGCCGTTTTGCAGTAGCCAGGGTCTTTATTTTGTTATTGTTCTGTCTATTTCATTTCAGACAATAGAGTAGAAATCTTTTATATATTCTACTAGTAGCTCATACTCTTGTGACCCATGTCTTGGAACACACACTAGTAGACTTGTGATTTTTGTTCATACTATGGTTATGATTTGCACTCAGTTGCTTTCATTTTATTTAATTTAAATATGTATTTCTTAAATCTTTTAAATTAAGGAAAGTTTAATTACTTGAAAATTTACTAAAAGGAGAAATAACGTGGTTCGTTCACCGTGGCTTGCCTAGCGGCGATGCTGGACGGCCTCACGACCTATAAAAGAATTGGGTCGTGACATTAAACCTCGGTCTTTCCAATAGGTTATAATCTAGTCTGAACCATGTTAAAATGAGGTATAGTATCTTGGCAACTCTGCTGGGGCTATTAGATTCTTAACCATCACAAACTTAGGTTATTAATAAAATTGATTTGTGTATTTGTGGCTGTTTATGATTCTTATTTGAATTGCCTTAATATGATAAACTTCTTTATATGAATTATTTATCTATTATTATAACTTTATATAAATTTTCATTCCGTTTCACTTCCTCCACTTCTGGAAAATTCACACACTTAAGCGGTTACGTGGTTTGTGGCCGTATACTACTCAAAATACCTTTTAGGGGAAAGTTTGTGAGTAAGTCGATGAGCGGTCCAATCGACAGTCACTGACTTTCTACTCTCAAGTCATCCACTTGGGAGCATACCAGTCTAGAAATACCACTCTTAGACAAC
Organism: Nicotiana knightiana; assembly: GCA_005239525.1. Lineage (NCBI taxonomy): Eukaryota > Viridiplantae > Streptophyta > Magnoliopsida > Solanales > Solanaceae > Nicotiana > Nicotiana knightiana. The sequence continues at coordinate 6,366 of ML439938.1, forward strand.
CTAGAATAGAGCCAAACCAAAACCTTTTTTAGGGGCGCGCATCATTTTAAACTCAGGTGATTTAATACACGAGATGTATTAAATCCATTAGCTAACCGTTCCTAAATGTCCAAGTGGGATTTCAACCCCAAGATCACGAATATGTGCATGATTTGAAGGGTGAACATACCATTTATGGGGACCATTTGTTCAAAATTAATTAAATCATAGGTAAAGGAGCATGACCAACTTTTCTATGATATACATGAAAATTTTCAAATGATATTGTTGACCCATGTCACTGCATAATTTTGAAGATTGACAAATAGCTGACCAGTTGAACCAGGTCTATCAGAGCACACATCTTAAACTGAATAGCTGGCACATGAACCATATATGCATATGAGATATTTGTGAATGTGAAATATCAATGAACCAAGAGATTGTCTCCTAATGCGAAAAAGTTGCAAACTGATGAGAAGATTGAAGTCGAATTCAGCAAAGAAAGTAACAAAAGAAAGGAAGTTTAGTTTGATACGAATTTGTTCACCCAGGTAGAGTTGGACTAGAATTGGATGACAAGCTCAACTGACTCTATAAATACTTGATGTATTTCTGCTGGAATTCTACACGCACAAAAGCTGAAGTGAATCAAAGTCTGAAAGCAAAGTTTCCAGAGTTATTTTGCTAGCAGAATCATTGTGCGATTAAAAGACTAAAATTCAACTAGAAGAACCAGTTTCATCTGATTAATTATTGAGTCTAGTTGATTGTAGTAGGAGAGTTTTAATATTGTATCTTTTCAGTTTTCATAGAAGCAATTATAATAGGTACACATTGTTCAATTTAGAGTTAACTTGAAGCTTGTAGAAATTATCTAGGGGCTAGTTACTACAAAGGGATTAGAGTTAGTCCTAGGATTACAAAAGAGTTTATTTTGTAAGTCCGTTTGGCTCAGAGTTTTTAGTGAAATGTTTGAGCAAATCCTACTGAGGAGTAGGTCGTGGTTTTTTCACCTTTTGAGCCAGGTGTTTTCCACGTAAAAATCTCTGTGTTTTTACTTTACTGCTTTTAATATTCCACGACAGTAGAAGTAAGTACATCAAGAAGAACCAGGTTCTTCTATTAAGACAACACTCGAAAATTGGGTACCACACAAAGTAACCTATCTTCTTTTGTGGTATTGACGTCTAAAACATCAATTGGTATCAGAGCAGGTTATCCTTGAAAGGCTAACACCTTGGAGAAGATCAAGATGAGTGCACCACCTGGAAATTGGGAAGGTCAATCAACTGCAAGGCCACCACTCTTCAATGGCCANCAAAGACTAGAGCTGATTGCATTACTGAGGATCTAAAGAAATGGAGAAGAATGCAAAAGACAAAAAGTGGCTAGTGTGTGGACTAGGTCCAGATGAGTACACCAGAATCCAAAGCTGCACCACTACCAAAGAGATTTGGTATACCTTGCAAGTAGCCCATGAAGGAACACCTCAGGTAAAAAGGTCAAGAAGTACTCTACTATACCCTGAGTATGAAAAATTCACTATGAAAGAAGGTGAGACTATCCAAGAGATGTACACAAGGTTCACAACCTTGACAAATGAACTGAAGTCTCTTGGAAGAGTCATTCTTGAAGAGGACAAGGTTGAGAAGATCCTAAAAAGGGTCTTTCCTATTTCCTGGGAAAGCAAAATCACTGCTATTTAGGAATCCAAAAATATGGCAACCCTGAGATTAGATGAGCTGATTGGAAACCTCACTGCCTGTGAACTGAGAAGGCAGACAATGAAGATAGATGGTCCAAAGAAGGAGAGGAGTCTAGCACTAAGAATCACTGAGGGAGCAAATCTGGAGGATGATGAGATGGCCATGATTACCAAAGAATTCAGAAACTTTCTCATGAGGAAGAAGGGCATCTCTAGAGGAGGAAACTACAACAAAGCAAAAGCTCCAGAAAGGCCAACTAACAAGGGATGCTATAAATGTGGTAAGACTGACCATCTCATCAAAAACTTCCCTCAGTGGGAAGTAGAATGGAAAAATGAGAGATATGGGAGAAGTAACAGGAATTCATGCATTATGGCAATTGGAGAATCTGATAAGGAATCACATGAAGAACCAGAGGTAAGTATCTCCCATCTTAAAAACAAAGTAAAGTTCCTATCTAAGGAAAAACTCTCTGAGTTGCTACTTGATTTCATAGATGATTCTGAGGAAACAACCAAAGAGAAGGATCAACTATCTAAAGAATGTGCAATGCTAAAAGCAAAGTGCATGAACCTGGAAATCAGAATCATTGATTCTGAAAAGAAAAAAACTGACTTGTTGAACAAGGTTCATCCACTTGAAACTGAGATTCTAGAACTAAAATCTGAAAACTTAAAGCTAAAGCTAGGATCCAGTAAAAAGGTTGTTGATTATTCTCATATCATGTTAGAAGAAAACATGGGAAAACTAAAAGATAAGATGTATGCCAAGGATGAACAGATAAGAACTCTTAATGAAGAACTTGACAAAGTCAACATGAATTAGATCAAACTTATAAATGGAATAAATCCTCTGATGCCCTGATATGGCTTCAAGAGAATCATAGTAGCAATATGAGAGGGATTGGCTTTGGAAGTCAATTACCCCAAGTGGGATCCCAAAAGCAAGTATCTCACTCTTCTTGAGAATAAAATCTGCACCCATTGTGGTAAGAATGGGCACTACAAATATGAGTGTACTGCAAAAGTACATGCCAGTCGAAGAAATAGAGGTTTATAAAAAGGAAAAACTGGCTACCAAATTGGGCCAGGAAAAATTTGATTCATCTATTCTCTCATAGAAAAGGACCCAAACTAGTTTGGGTTCTTAAGACAAACCCATGGTTCTTTTGTTAGGTTCAAGTGAGAGGAGGCAGTCAAATTTGGTATTTGGATAGTGGCTGCTCAAAGCATATGACTGGGAACATGGAACTGTTCTTTTCACTTGAAAGTCTCAAAGGAGGAAATGTCTCCTTTGAAAACGGAAAGAAAGGTGAAATCATTGGGGTCGGTAAGGTAGGTAAAGATGACACACGATCCATTGAACATATGTATCTAATAGATGGATTGAAATATAGTCTGATTAGTGTATCACAACTGTGTGACAGAGGTAACCTGGTTGCTTTTACTTCCACAAAATGTTTTGTGATTAACCTACTTACTGACAAGATTATTTTGCAGGAAAAAAGAATTAATAACATCTATTTCATAGACTTGTCCACACTTTCTGATAATGAACTCACTTGCGTAAGTATTTGGACAGTGATCCCCTCATGTGGCACAAACGACTTGGTCATGCGAGTGTAACTCAGCTTAACAAACTAGTCTCTAAGGACTTAGGGGTAGGACTTCCTAACATTAAGTTTAAGGAGGGAAAAGTTTGTTAGGCAAGTGCAAGGGGGAAGCAGGTAAGGTCCTCTTTCAAAAGTAAGAAAATAGTCAGTACCACCAGGACGTTGGAACTGGTTCATATGGATCTATGTGGTCCTATGAGAACTCTAAGTAGAGGTGGTAAGAGATATGTGATGGTGCTCGTTGATGATTATTCAAGGTTCACTTGGACCTTATTCCTGGCATCTAAGGATGAAGCATTTGATCTGTTCACCTCATTTGTCAAGAAAACTCAAAATCAATTAGGACATCAACTAGCATCAATAAGATCTGACCATGGTACTAAATTTGAGAATGCTAAGTTTGCTGAGTTCTGTGATGAACATGGTGTTAATCATAACTTTTCGGCTCCTAGAACCCCACATCAAAAATGGGGTTGTTGAAAGGAAAAACAGAACTCTTGAAGACTTGGCAAGAACCATGCTTCTATCTAGAAAACTACCTCACAGCTTCTGGGCTGAAGCAACAAACACTGCATCTGGTAGAGAAAACTCCCTATGAATTATTTAAAGGGAGAAAGCCCAACATATCCCACTTTAGCGATTTTGGATGCAAGTGTTTTGTGCATAATAATGGCAAAGATTCCCTAGGAAAATTTGACCCAGAAGTGATGAGGGATTATTCTTGGGATATTTATCACATAGAACAACTTATAAAGTTTATAATAAAAGAACTATGTGTGTAGAAGAAAGTATACATGTTGTCTTTGATGAAACTAACATTATCGCTGAGAGACAGAAACCTGAAGATGAGGAGCTTGGACTGGTAAGAAGCAGTGATCACATTGAAGCAAGCATGGAAGGTTGAACAGGTGATGGACCAGGTTCAACTACCCCAAGCATAATGACAGGGGGAATTTAACATATGCAACCTGGCCCTGATCCTGCTCCACAATAACAAGACACCATGGAATCTTCTAGGAATGAACAGCTGGTACTTAAACCATACAGATATCAGAGTTCTCACCCTCTTGAGAACATCATAACATATTTGGCATCCGGAATCAAAACAAGCTCATCCTTGAAAAATCTGTGTACGTTTGATGCTTTTCTATCCATGATCGAACCAAAGACCATTGGGGAAGCCCTACAAGATGCTGACTGGTTAAATTCCATGCAAGAAGAGCTGAATAAGTTTGAAAGAAGTCAAGTATGGCACTTGGTACCCAGGCGACTAGACAGACCAGTGATTGGCACCAAGTGGGTCTTCAGGAACAAGCTTGATGAGGATGGAACTGTTACAAGGAATAAGGCAAGATTAGTTGTTCAAGGGTATAGTCAAGAAGAAGGAATTTACTATGATGAGACCTTTGCCCCTGTGGCAAGACTGGAGGCAATCAGACTTCTTATAGCATTTTCTCCACACATGGAACTCACTCTTTATCAGATGGATGTTAAGAGTGCCTTTCTCAATGGCTATCTGAAGGAAGATGTATTTGTCAAGCAGCCTCCAGGTTTTGAAAGAAAGGATTCACCTGACCACATATGCAAACTCGACAAGGCTCTATATGGTCTCAAACAAGTAACAAGAGCATGGTACAAACGATTATCAAAATTCCTGCTAGAACATGGGTACAAACGAGGCAAAATTAATAGTACATTGTTCTTAAGGGAAAAGGGTAAGGATATTCTGGTTGTGCAAATATATGTGGATGATATTATATTTGAGGCGACTTCTGAAAAATTGAGCAAGGAATTTCATATGCTAATGGGAACTAAGTTTGAGATGAGAATGATGGGTGAGCTAGAACTTTTTCTTATGCTTGCGAATTAAGCAAAACCCAAATGGAACAATGATACACCAACAAAAGTATGTGAAAGAATTGCTCAAAAAGTTTAAAATGGAAGACTCAAAAGAAATAGACACTCCCATAAAATTGGATATGGATGAACCTGTTCATCTGTTGATCAGAAGCTATATAGAGGGATGATTGGGTCTCTATTATATCTCACTGCCAGCAGACCTGATATTGTGTTCAGCGTGGGATTGTGTGCTAGGTTTCAGGAAAATCCAAAGGAGTCCCATCTCACTACAGTAAAGAGAATTTTGAGATATTTGAAAGGCACCACTGATTTGTGCCTTTGGTATCCTAAAGGTAGTAATTTCTACCTTGTAGGATATGCTGATGCTAATTATGCAGGATTCCTGGTTGACATGTAAAGTACTTCAGGTATGGCTCACTTTCTGGGTTCATGCCTTGTGTCTTGGGCTACCAAGAAACAAAATTTAGTAGCCCTGTCTACTGCTGAGGCTGAATATATGGCTATAGCCTCATGCTGTGCCCAGTGGCTATGGATCAAGAAACAACTCATGGATTTTGGTATTGATGTGGGATGCATTCCTATTTTTTGTGATAACACTAGTGCTATTAGTATGATGAATAACCCGGTTCATCACAAGAGGACCAAGCACATAGATGTTAGGCACCATTCCTAAGGGATAACTATGAAAAGGGAATGATCTCAATCGAATTTTGTGCTACTAATCATCAAATTGCTGATATATTCACTAAAGCACTTAGTAGGGAGAATTTTGAGAGAAATAGGCTGGAATTAGGGATTATTAAGATCATCTGATTGAAAAAAATATATAAAACTGAAAAAAATGATTTTTTTGGCTAGAAAATTTTAATTAGGCACTTAATCAGATGAATAATTTCTCAGCATCATGTCTTTATTGCCATACTCTTGTGCCATGTATTAATATGATTCCCTGGATACTAATGATGTTTATCTATCTTTGTAAGTTGAGGCAATTTAAAGATTTCTAACAGGATGAACCTGGTTCATCCATGATGATTCATCTGACTGACGAGGTACATACTCTTCTCCATATCTTAATTCAGTTACAGTCATACATAAGCAGGATTCTTTCCATAATTGTTTCAAAATCAAATACCTTGTAATCACCCAAATTGAACCAGTTTCAAGAAGTCCAGTCTTCACTTAAGTAGCCTAGTTTAGGGGGAAATTAAATGTCTAATCAAGTAAGTCCTTCGGCGATTAGACTCCTACTTGAGTACAAATTCTGCATATTGAAATCTCCCTAGCCACATCTTATAAAAGGTCATCATTACTCTTTTCTTCATAAAGCTACCTTCAAACCAAGTTCAACTCATACTACACAACCCAAAATTGATAACTCGCCTTTTCTTCCTAACAATACATAATGATGTCTTCACCACCACCAACTTCTTTTTCTAATCCATCACCTAATCGTGATTACGATGGAGGACATTCTGAATCTGTCTCCAATTCTCCATCCGTTTACAGTTCTCAATCACCAGAAATTTCGTCAACCCCTGAAAATACACCCATTCCTGAACCCACTCCAACCCTACTCCTGCCCCCAAGAATCATCGTGTCAAAGTTCTTGACCAAAAATATGTTGCTTCTGGGACTAGGAAAAAATTCTTCGAGGATATTATTAAAGCGTACAAAGGTACTAAGTCAGATTCGTCCAGTAAATCTTTTAAATCAGCCAATGAGGAAGACGCACCTGGTTCAACCAGTTCTGAAAAGGTAATCTTGAAATCAATTCTGAATTTATTTCTGCTGATAAAAGATTCGTGTTGGTTGGGTTTGTTATTGATGTTGAAGTACCTGAAAGGCAGAGGGGTGGTAGAAAATAAAGAATTCTTGTAAAAGAGGGAAAATAAGTTGAGAGGGGATTTGGGGAGGATGGTACCACGTTGGTTATCTGTGGTCCCATTCCTGAAACTGTTGGAGAAAGCGTCACAGATTTAGGGGGAAGCATAGTTGAGGAGGTTGTAGCAGGTCTTGCAAGTATGAAGAAAGGAACAGATGAAACTGGTTCATCTGGGGAAGAAACATTGGCTGAAAGCCTAAAGAAACTGGGGGAGTCCTATAACCCCAAGAAAAGAAGGACTCAGAATCCCATGAAGGCAACTCACCCAGTTCCTTCAAAGAAAAGAAAAATTTCTGAAGTTGCTGATGTTCCTGATGCAAAAGTAAGAGCTACTCGTAGCACTGTGAGAGATGAAGATGAGAAATTGAAAAAGGCTCTGAAAGAGAGCAAGAAGAAAAGGGAAGCAAAAGGAAAAGCAAAAGTTTGAGAGCCTGTTGAGGCTATTAAGATTGAAGAGATGACGTTGGACCTGGTCCAACAGGAGAAGCATCCTGCTCCACGTGTGGCTGAGAAACCAAAACCCACAAAGGCTAATGCTTCTTCAAAGAGGTCAGCTAGAATGTCTGTCACACCAACAAGATCTGTTAAGAGGACCAGTGCCAAGCCAAAGAAAGTGAAAATTGTTGAGAAAGAGGATGATGATGCAGACTGGAGTGCAGAGGAGGAGAAGGAAATAGGAGAGGTGACTGACATGTTACCATGTTTGTAAAGAGAACAATACTAAAGGGTAAGCTGATGAAGGATCTAGATGAGCCTGGAATCTAGATGAGCCTGGAATGCTATAGCTGCTGGAAACTCTGGAGGTGCAGGGCTGGAAGGACATGGTCCTTCACATGGAAGGTAGGCTGGCAAGGGCTGAGTTTGTGGAATTCATGGGAAATTCCATTGTTAAGGAAGGCAGGGTCACCTCCATGGTCAAAGGAATTGAAGTTTCCTTTGATGCTAAAGAACTAGGTGTTATTCTGAACATACCAGCTGAGGGCTATGAGGGCTACACAAGGCAAAGATAGCCTTGTCTAGATGGGATGACCACAACAATCAACATCACCAGATTCTTCTTGATAGTGAGAAGGAGATTGAACCCAGACATGTTTACAAGAGTGAAATTAAGTGTTACATCTCGCGTTTTTCGTACGCTAAAAGTTTCGTCTTCAGTTAATTGACGCAGACTGGGGGTGAGATTATCTTGAGGTTAACATATTTCCTCTATTTTATAAAAAGAGATAAATAAGTGTCATGAAGGATAAAGGGTACACAAATTAAAGAAAACGAGTTTTGTTGAAAGTGGCCAATTTGGGATAAAATACAGGTTGAGCGATAATACTCGATAATATGAAGTAGTACCATGCAAGGTACCATATGACCACATAAGTATAATGTATAAAGTATATATAAAGTATATTAAAAATAAGTAGAAATTTATGTAATGTGAGACAATTTTTAAATTATGCAGTTAATTGATTAATTACCGGGTAACATGACATTACCCATTTAACTAATAAGTGGATAAAAATTTAATAAATTAACCCCCAAAGAAACATGGCACAAAGCCACATGACTAAGAATGACTCTTAGTCATTTATGCCATGTGGCTACCTAAGGTTAAGTTAAAATTTAACCAAAATAAGACTTGATTATAAGTCTTATCCATGAGTCATTGTGATATCAATTCTTTCTTAGTCCAAAAACGTTAGAACAAAAGCAATTCTTTCTTAGCTGAAAGTTCAAAAATTTTCTTTCTCAGATCAAATCCGTTAGGAGCAGGAGCAAAATTTGATTCACAAAAGCTTCCAAAGAGAATTTGTTGGAATAATAGCAACGTAAAATTTTGCGGTTCTAAAAGAGTACGATGCAATATTTGCCAAGAACATTATACGGAGTTTTACCTACTCCAGGTATGTTATGGCTATCCCTTCTTTCTTTTGGCATAGTCCAAATTACACTGAAGAAACGAGGAAATACACAGTTTCTATAAATTAATCTATTCATAGAAAATAGTAGGGGTGTCTATATTCTTGATTCCCCATGAGAATTATTGTTATTTTCTGTTCATGGGTCTCAGAATAATACACAGTTGGAAAAGTTTATCCGGAAGGAATATGGAGATTATTACGTACTTTTCATGCATTTCGTACATGTGCATTGACCCATTACCAGATGGTGTTATATACGCGTATATATGTAAATATATGTATATGAGATATGGGAAAATGTTACTGCGTTATATACGCACCACCACATGATCAACTGGTATATGATGATGATGTTGCCTACAGTGGCTGAAATATGATTCAAACGGCGTTATATACACGTATATATGTATGTATACTCAAAAGGAGTTGTATACGCATATATATGTATAGGGGATATGGGAAAGGTTATGGCGTTATATACGCCCCATCACCTGATCAGCTGGTATACGATGATGATTTTGCCCACAGTGGCTGATATAATATGATAGGATGCCCTCAGAGGCTGATGATGTTATGATACATATAACTATGCACGACATACCATTCATACGCATATGCATGATGCTAAAAGTGATTTATTATTAAAGAAGTTATCGAGACATACATGTTGAGTCAATTACTCTATATCTCTTCCATGTCTCTTCTGTATTTATTTATGTGCCTTACATACTCAATACATTATTCGTACTGACGTCTCTTTTGCCCGGGGATGCTGCTTTTCATGCCCACAAGTGCAGGTAGGCGAACTGATGTTCCACATTCTTAGGATCCCTGATCAGCGGAGTTGGAGTGCTCCACTTGATCCGGAGCTACTTTTGATTTTGGTACGATACGTTTGTATATATATATATGGGTATGACGTGGCTCAGACCCATCTTTATACAATTATGTTTCTATTAGAGGTCTGTAGGCAGTATGTCTAGTTGGATAGTATGTGGCCTTGACGCTTCCAGTTTTGAGATGTATAGTTGTCTATAGCAGCCTTATCGGCTCGTCCTACGTATGTTGTACGTATATGTATGTATGCCTTTTTGTGCAGATTTCCTTCATGTATAATGTTCTCACAATTTAGTAGATGTTATTCAGGTTCATATTTTGGACACATGTCTAGGAGTGTTTGACAGGTAGGATCCAGGCACCCGTCGCGGCCCATCGGTTTGGGTCGTGACAAAAGTGGTATCAGAGCAGTTGTGTCCTAGGGTTGTCTACAAACCGTGTCTAGTAGAGTCTCTTTTATGGGTGTGTCATGCACCATACTTATAAACAGGAGGCTAAAGGACATATAGAATGTTACCCTATCTTTTTATCTCAGATCGTGCAATACAAGAATTCATGTTCCTAACGATACGTTATATTGTCAGCAATGCCCCCAAAGAGTACTGCCGCCCAGAAGGGAAAGTCCGTGGCTGGTGAGACTACTAGTCAAGCGCCATGTGTTACCAGGGCTCGGGGATAATCTCATGGTGAGGTTCCATCTCAGACTTCACATACCCCGCCTTTTCTAGAAGAGCTCCGAAGGGCACCAGCTTCAGCGCTCGCCCCTGTACATTCAGTACCTCAGCCAGATGCGCCGGGATAGGAGATGAGAGATGCTGTTCAGTTATGGACCTGATTAGTAGCCGCACAGGCTCGGCATCAGGAAACTGGTATCTGTCACGCAGATAGGTCCGTGAGTGTGAGGGTTGTGAATTTATTAATTTAGACCCTCTGATATTCACTGGAGTAGACCCGAATGAGGACCCTCAGGTATTTATTGATAGAGTGCAGAGGACGTTATGGGTAATGAAGGCCACTGCGACGAAGTCAGTTGAGCTAGCTTCCTATAGACTGCGAGATGTTGCCGTTAATTGGTACGAATCTTAGGAATTGTCCAGAGGTGAGAATGCCCCTCCAGTGGTATGGTAGGAGTTTATAGAAGTTTTTCTTCGTCATTGTCTGCCATTAGAGCTTCGACAAGCTAGAGTTGATAGGTTATTGACCCTTGGGCGGGGAAACATGAGTGTTCGGGAGTACAGTCTTCAGTTTGATTCATTGGCTAGGTATGCTCCCACTATTATATCTAAGATGGAGGATCGGTTTCATGGGTTCGTGATGGGATTAGATCCTGACTTCCTTAACGATTTCATGTCGGTTTCACTTCATCCAGACATGGATATTTCTCATATGCAAGCATACGCTCAGGGTGTAGAGGAGCATAAACATAAACAGAGGACTGACCGTGAGCATAATAGGGCCCAATAAAAGAGAGCAAGGTCTTCGAGTCTTTTTGGGGAGTTTAGAGGTGGTCAGAGGCAGCAGTATTCGAGATATCCATCCCAGCCCTCAGCTAGCGCGCCCCCTCAGTTTGGCGATAAGAGATTTGATCGTTCTACATATTCAGGGCGTGGTCAGAATTTTAGGGCCTCAGGTTCTCAGTATAGGGGTGAGTCAAATCAGATGAGGCTACCCTTGCCAAGATGTACTCAATGTGGTAAGAAGCATACCGGACAGTGCCGTATGTGATTAAGTGTTTGTTATACTTGTAGTTATCCATGCCACGTTATGAGGGAATGTCCAATGAGAGGTGCTGCAAATATAGCTCAGCCAGCGGGATCTGTAGTTGGATCGTCATCATCAATACGCCCCCTGGGCAAGGTCCCCATGCACCAATGAGTCGTGGTAGAGGCAGAGGCGGAGCATCTAGCTCGAGTAGCCCTCAGAACCGCATTTATCCGTTGGTAGGACGACAAGACCAAGAGTCATCGCCTGATGTTGTTACAGGTATATTATCCGTCTCCTCCTATGATATACATGCACTTATTGATCTAGGTTCCACCTTATCATACGTTACTCCATTGGTTGCTATTAAGTTTGAAATAAAACCTGAGTTGGTTAAACCTTTTGAGGTATCTACACCTGTTGGGGACTCAGTGATAGCTAAGCAAGTATATAGAAGTTGTATAATAATAGTTCACGGTCGATCTACAGTAGCAGACCTAATCGAGTTGGATATGGTAGAATTTGATGTTATAATGGGTATGGATTGGTTGGCTTCTTATCATGCCAACATTGATTGTAGATCAAAGATAGTCCGACTTCAATTTCCAGGGGAGCCTGTTTTGGAATTGAAAGGTAATACGGCATCGCCGAGAGGAAGATTAATTTCCTATCTCAAGGAAAGGAAGATGATCAGAAAGGGCTTTATTTATCACTTAGTTCGGGTTTAGGATGTGGAAGTGAAGTCACCTACCATTCAGTCTATCCCTGTGGTTAATGAGTTTCTCGATGTTTTTCCCGATGATCTTCCAGGTCTTCTGCCAGAGCGAGAAATTGAGTTTTCCATTGACCTACTACCAGATACTCACCCAATATCTATTCCTCCCTATAGAATGGCCCCCGCAGGGCTAAAAGAGTTGAAAGAACAACTAAAGGACTTTCTTGAAAAAGGTTTTATCAGACTTAATACGTCACCGTGGGGAGCGCCTGTATTGTTTGTAAGGAAGAAAGATGGTTCCTTACGAATGTGTATTGATTATAGGCAACTGAATAAGGTGACGATCAAGAATAAGTATCCGCTCCCGAGGATTGACGACTTATTTGATCAGTTGCAAGGTTCCAAGTGCTTTTCAAAGATAGACGTGAGGTCTGGGTACCATCAGGTAAGGGTTAAGGATGAAGATATTCCGAAGACAACATTCAGGACTAGATATGGGCTCTTTGAATTTCGGGTTATGTCGTTCGGTCTGACCAATGCCCCGATAGTATTCATGGATTTGATGAACCGTGTGTTCAGGCCTTTCGTAGATATGTTTGTAATTATATTTATTGACGATATATTGGTATATTCTCGTTCAGAGGATGAGCATTCTGATCATCTGTGTACTGTGCTCAGAGTTCTACAAGAAAGGAAGTTGTATGCAATATTTTCTAAGTGTGAATTCTGGTTGAACTCCGTAATTTTCCTCTGGCATATCATTTCGGGTGAAGGCATCTGGGTGGATACACAAAATATTGAGGTAGTAAAGACTTGGCCTAGACCCACAACACCAATGGAGGTTCGTAGCTTTCTTGGATTGGCGGATTATTATAGGAGATTTGTGGAAGGATTTTCTTCCCTTTCAGCACCTTTAAAAAAGTTGACTTAGAGGGGAGCAAAGTTTCAATGGACTGATGCTTGTGAACGAGGTTTCAGGAATTAAAGGACATGTTAACTTCATCACCGATTCTAATGCTCCCAGAAGGGACCGATGGTTATGTCATCTATTGTGATGCTTCAGGAATTGGATTGGGTTGTGTGCTGATGCAGTATGGTAAGGTTGTGGCTTATGCTTCTAGACAACTAAGAAAGCATGAGAAGAACTACCCGACCCAAAATTTTTAGAATTAGCTGCGGTGATTCATGCACTAAAGATGTGGAGGCACTACTTGTATGGCATTCATGTTCATATCTATACGTATCATAAGAGCTTCCATTCTATCTTCAAGCAAAAGGAATTGAATCTATGTCAAAGGAGATGGTTGGAGCTACTTAAAGACAATGACGTTGAAATTTTATACCATCCGGGGAAGGCGAATGTAGTAGCTGACGCCCTGAGCCGTAGATCTATGGGTAACATGTCGTATTTGCAGCCAGAAAAGAGGGGAATAGATCATGAGGTTCATCAACTAGCTAGTCTTGGAGTTCTATTACTGATTCAGATGATATTGGAATTACTATTCAAGATACGACAACATCCTCTTTAGTAACTGAAGTAAAGGAACGCCCATACGAGGATCTTGTGTTAGTTTGTTATAGGGACACCACCCTTCAGAAGGAGAAGACACCATTTGAAATTACAGAGGATGGAGTCCTCAAATATCAAGGGCAATTATGTGTCCTAATGTTGCAGGGCAACGTCAGCTGGTTATGGGAGAAACTCATTACTCTCTTTATTCTATCCATCCAGGAGCAACAAAGATATATCATGACATCAAAGAAATATATTGGTGGGACGAAATGAAAAAGGATATAGCAGAATTTTTTGCTTAGTGTCCTAACTGTCAGCAGGTTAAGATTGAGCATCAAAAACCCGGTGGATTTTTGCAGGCTATGAAGATTCCGACTTGGAAATGGGAGATAATCACTATGGACTTCATTGTAGGCTTACCTCGTACCCAGCATAAGTTCAATTCGATATTCTTGATAGGCTTACAAATTCAGCCCATTTTCTGCCCGTTAGAACTACATATTCCTCAGAAGACTATGCGAGACTTTATATCAAGGAAATAGTACGACTGCATGGTGTCCCTGTATCTATTATTTCGGATATAGGACCTCAATTGACAGCTAACTTCTGGAGGTCCTTCCAAAAGGGATTAGGGACTCAAGTAAGTCTTAGTATAACATTTCATCCCCAGACAGACGGACAAGCTGAGTGTACTATTCAAACAAAGGAGGTTATGCTGCGAGCTTGTGTGATAGACTTAAAAGGTAGCTGGGATGATCATTTGCCGCCTATTGAGTTCACATGTAATAATAGCTACCATTCCTGCAGTAAGATGGTTCCATACGAAGCTCTTTTTGGACGGAAGTGTAGGTCGTCTATAGGGTGGTTCGATGTTGGAGAATATGGATTACATGGACCAGACCTAGTTCAGCAAGCCATAGAAAAAGTAAAGCTTATCCGGGATCGACTATTGACAGCTTAGAGTCGTCAGAAGTCATATTCGGACGTATGGCGACGAGATTTAGAGTTCGAGGGTGATGACTGGGTATTTTTAAAAGTGTCACCTATGAAGGATGTGACGAGGTTTGGCAAGAAAGGAAAACTTAGCCCACGATATATTGGGCCTTATAGGATCATTCGGAGAGTTGGCCAAGTAGCTTATGAGTTAGAATTTCCCTCAGAGTTGGAGTCTGTCCATCCAGTTTTACACGTATCTATGTTACGGAAGTGCATTGGCGATCTTACCTGAGTGGTGCCCACGGATGATATACAGATTACAGAGGACTTGTCATATGAGGAAATTCATGTTGCCATCCTAGAGCGACAAATCCGTAACCTACGGAATAAGGAGGTAGCCTCCGTGAAAGTACTTTGGAGGAACAACAATGTGGAAGAAATGACTTGGGAGGCCGAGGAAAACATGAAGTATAGATATCCTTACCTATTTCCTCCTCCAGATAAGGGTCTGACCGAGATGTCATAATCATAAGGTACGTGTATAAATTCTTGTGTTGGTTATTGTCGATGGTCATGTAAGGCCATTGTCGTTATTGATAATTGTGGTCCAGTGTGGCATTGGATTATTAAGATTCTACAGGGAGAGTTGGTAGTAGTGTTGTTACAAAGGCGACCCTGCCAAAGTTATATGGATCACGGTGAGTTTAACGTTCGAGGACGAATGTTTCTAAGGGGGGAGGATGTT
Organism: Nicotiana knightiana; assembly: GCA_005239525.1. Classification (NCBI taxonomy): domain Eukaryota; kingdom Viridiplantae; phylum Streptophyta; class Magnoliopsida; order Solanales; family Solanaceae; genus Nicotiana; species Nicotiana knightiana. The sequence continues at coordinate 21,771 of ML439938.1, forward strand.
ACATCTCGCGTTTTTCGTACGCTAAAAGTTTCGTCTTCAGTTAATTGACGCAGACTGGGGGTAAGATTATCTTGAGGTTAACATATTTCCGCTATTTATAACAAGCAATAAATAAGTGTCATGAAGGATAAAGGGTACACAAATTAAAGAAAACGAGTTTCGTTGAAAGTGGCCAATTTGGGATAAAATACGGGTTGAGCGATAATACCCGATAATTATGAAGTAGTACCATAAAAGGTACCATATGAACACAAAAGTATAATGTATAAAGTATATATAAAGTATATTAAAAATAAGTAGAATTTTAAGTAATGTGAGATAATTTTTAAATTATGCGGTTTATTGATTAATTACCGGGTAACATGACATTACCCAGTTAACTAATAAGTGGATGAAAATTTAATAAATTAACCCCCAAAGAAACGTGGCACAAAGCCACAATGACTATGAGTGACTCTTAGTCATTTATGCCATGTGGCTACCTAAGGTTAAGTTAAAATTTAACCAAAATAAGACTTGATTATAAGTCTTATCCATGAGTCATTGTGATATCAATTCTTTCTTAGTCCAAAAACGCTAGAACAAAAGCATTTGTTTCTTAGTTCAAAGTTCAAAAACATTCTTTCTCAGATCAAATACATTAGGAGCAGGAGCAAAATTCGATTCACAAAAGCTTCCAACGAGAATTATTTGGAATAATAGCAACGTAAAATTTTGCGGTTCTAAAAGAGTACGATGCAATCTTCGCCAAGAATATTATACAGAGTTTTCCCTACTCCAGGTATGTTAAGGCTATCCCTTTTTTCTTTTGGCATGGTCCGAATTATACTGAAGAAACGAGGAAATACACAGTTTCTATAAATTACTCTATTACTCTATTCATAGAAATAGTAGGGGTGTCTATATTCTTGATTCCCCATGAGAATTATTGTTATTTTCTGTTCATGGGTCTCAGAATAATACACAGTTGGAAAAGTTTATCCGAAAGGAATATGGAGATTATTACGTACTTTTCATGCATTTCATACATGTGCATTGACCCATGACCAGATGGTATTATATAAGCGTATATGTGTAAATATATGTATATGTGATATGGGAAAAGGTTACACCATTATATACGCACCACCACCTGATCAGTTGATATATGATGATGATGTTGCCCACAGTGGCTGATATATGATTCAAACGGCGTTATATACGCGTATTGATACGCTCAAATTACACTTTAAAATAGTGTAAAGCGGTCGAAGTCAAATATAATAATCCAACAAGGTTGGGGTCGAATCCCACAGGGAACAGGTGTGAAAATATTACTTTGATAGTTTGATTCTTAACTCAAATCATAATTCCATTCCATTAGTGAAATATGAGGGTTTGTTGTGTAATAATCTAGTAAATGTAATGGCAATGAGAATTAATTAAAGTTGTAATTAATATGATTAAGTGAACCAAGGTTGTGTCTCCTTTAATGAAGGGTAATGCAAATGTGTATTAATATGATATATTTCTAATGGGAAGTTCTTGATATGCAATTGAATTCTAAATGACTACCCAATATTTTTCAATAATAGGGTAGTATTTCTTCTTTATAATTTTCTCAAATATAAAATATTTGCAATAAAACCAAATCACTTACTGCCAAATAAAACCAGCTTATTCCTAAGTGATTCTATTAAACAATGTTTAAATCCTTGAGCGTTTGATATTTACTCTTACCAATTCTAACCCACTTTTCTAAGCTAAGAAAGAACTTATGGCATAAGTTAATGTTTTCAACCACTAACAATAAATATAAAATGAAAAGTAAATAAATATCCATAACCCATTATGCATATATTCAATGTTAAATACCCCAATAAATAACACCCATTTAGGGTCCACAATATTAGTATTTAAGGCTAGCTACACATAATAAATGACAAAAAGCTAAGAGTAATAAGTGTCATGAATGCTTACAAAACCAAGGATTTCTTGCTCTAATGCTTCCAAAAAGGAGGAGAATATTTAATAGGGTAACATTGCTCTAAAACCAGATAAGAATGACCCACAAAATCCAAATAAATCTATTTATAGTGGGCTAAAAATCGGGGCCAAAAACGGACAAAAATACCCCTTCAGGTCAACTATGCGATTGCATTCTTCAATTTTTCATCGCATCTCTAAACCCTAGTTTCAAGGTAGTCAGCGCATTGTTGATCTGCGGTTCGCATTGTTGATATGCGACCGAAGATTTGCATTGCATTCTTGAGGTAGCTTCAGGTACCAGGGGTTCTACGGTTAACTCTTCGGCTCGCATGTGAGTTATGCAGTCGCATAATCGACCGCATTATTGCTCTTGAAATTGGCCTATCTTTCTGTTGAGGTCTGCGATCCCTGGGTGCATTATGCGATTCACATGTTAGTTCTGCGACGTCCTCTTGTCAAATATGCGATCGCATAGTGTTAATTTCCTCACTTTTTATCTCCTTTGATCTCTTTTCCATGTTGTTGAGTGTTTAAGCCTCATGCACTGCAAAACATCAAAATTCTATAAGTATAAAAGGTACATGCTATTGAAACAAGCTATAATCTAAGTAATTTGGTATTAAATGTGCCGAAATTCTCCGGCACATCAACACCCCCAACTTAAACTCTTGCCTTGTCCTCAAGCAACTACAATGACTCTATCTTGACATAAACTTTAACTACAAGACGGGAAACAACTATGACCACGGACAGTGTTAAGTGTCAGTACTACAAGCATGCATTTCATCCAATTACCCGTTATGAACAGTTACTACTATTTACAAGGAAACTACTCAACTTGTGAACTTTGAGCCTCAAGCTCTTTGTCAAAATGTTACCCTCAGCTGAGTGTACTTGCACCCGACTTCAAGAACTCAACTACTGTTACACTCCACAATACATGTGCCCTCACCACAAAGAAAGAAAGTCTCAACTCACAATATTTACAATGACAACAACAAGGGACATATTTACACTCACACTCACACTCACAAAGAATTTCAAGTGTTACAACACATCATACCTGTCACGACCCCAAATCCTAACCGGCCGTGATGGCGCCTATCGTGGAACTAGACTAGTCGACTACCGCATGTTCACAATTTCTTTTGAAAATCCCATTCAAGTTTCAAGCATTTCATAAAAATATACAGAAAATTACTTAATATAATAAGCCAATTTTATACAGTATTTCCATCCCAAAAAGCCAGAGCCAACATGTCATGAGCATCTAAGGAAATAAGACAAAATAATTATTCTAATACAAAACCTTCGAATCAAAGCTAAATACAACAAGAAGAGAAAACAGAGATGCTGCGAACGCTGAACAGCTACCTCTATATCCCACAAATCTGGCTCCGCTGCGGAATAATGGCTAATGCTCGATATCTGCTCCTGAATCTGCAGACAGAGGTGCATAGAGTAATGTGAGTACGCCAACTCAGTAGTAATGAAAATAAATCAAGTCTAAGTAGAAAGGAAACACATAAATCAACCCCATCAAGTCACAATATACACAGGCTTACTTTCCAATAGTATAACATAGATATACGTAATCATCATGTCTTAAAAATCAACTTCATAAAAATTCCTTTAAAGAATGCACATTTTTAACAACTTTAAAACAAAATATTTGGTATGCAAATGAATGTAGTAAAATCATAAGCAGCCTCTCGGGCAAAAACATGTTTCATAATCAGCTCCTCGGGCATGTCTCACAATCCCTCAGAACCTCACAATCATTCAACACCTCACAGTCACTCATGCCTCCCGATCACTCGTCACTGAGCTCTCGGTGCGCTCACTGGGGGTGTGTAAATACTCCAGAGGGGATCCTCACCCCAAGAAATAATATTACTCAGCACCTCACCATCACTCCTGGCCCTCGGCCACCCTCAGTGGAACCACTCGAAAAGCCCCTCGAGCGAATTAGTAAAACAGGGTACTCGACACGACAACATCATTTTAATGCTCATGTAATGTAAATCAGGCTGAGTTTCAAATAAAAACAGTATGCACAATGATGCTGAGTAAAATCATCAACAAATAGTGAGGAAAACAACTGTAAAAAGCCCCCAAAGGGTCTAAACAGATCGGCACGAGGCCCCAAACATGGCTTATAGCCCCAATATTTCACAAATATTTAGAACAAAATTTTACATAAGGTTTTGAGTAAATATGCAACTCATTAGTTGCCGCGGAGAGGACCTATTCCAATCCAAAAATCAATACGCGCCACATACTCGTCATCCAACATGTGCGCCTTTCTAAAATAAGTGAAAAAAATATATAGTCCGGGGTTCCATACCCTCAGGACAAGATTTATAACCATTACTTACCTCTACCGAGCCGCGACACTAGTACGACAATGCACTTGCCCCTCAAATTGGCCCCCGATTGCTCCGAATCTATCCAAACCAGTTTAACATCATCAATATATATCAAAGGAACTCAACCTAATCGAAAATTATCAAATTAAACAAGAATCTCGAAATTCGGCAAAACCCGAGGCCCGGGCCACCGTCTCGAAATTCGATAATTTTTACATCACTAGAAACCTCGTCCTCCCACAATTCTACTCATACCAAAATCATCAAAATCGGATCACAATTGCCTACCCGAAACCGCAATAGAATTTCCAATTCTCCACCCCCTTCTTGCCAAACTTTTCCTACTCAAATCCTTAAATTTTCAAGCCTAATGCGAACAAAATAGCATAGGAACGATGTTAGCAACCAAAGAATTTACCTTTGCTGAAGAATCTTGAGTTCCCCCCTCCAAATCGCCTTCAAGGGACTCCTCCCGCATGCAAAATGTTGAAAAATAAGAAAATTTTGCGGAGGGACCTGTTATACTGTTTCTGCCAGTCATTTTCGCTCCTGCGGACCATTAGCCGCACCTGCGGTCCCAAGTGCGCACCTGCGGAATCTCACTTAACGGGCCAATCCCGCGCCTGCGGCCACCTCTCCGCACCTGCGGCTTCGTAGGTGCGATGCTCCTTCCGTACCTACGACCTCCCATGAGGTCTCCCAATTCCGCATCTGCGATACACCTTCTGCACATGCGACATCGCAGGTGCGACAAATTCCTCGCACCTGCGGACCACTCCCCACTCAGCCAAATCTCGTACCTGCGGAGCCCAGTCCTCTCCTACGGAACCGCACCTGCGGTTCCCTTTCCGCAGGTACGAAAATACCAGCAACAACAACCTGCAGATTTACCAAAGTCACTCCAAACTTCCCGTTAACCACCTAAAACCATCCCGAGCCCCTCGGGGCCCCAACCAAACATACCAACACACCCCATAGAATTATTCCAACTTAGTCGAGCCTTCGAAATACCAAAAACAACACGATAACACCAAATTTACATCAAATTCAATCCTATGAACTTTGAAACTTCTAAATTTCGCCAACTACGCCGAAACCAACCAAAACACCTCCGATTGACCAGAAATTTTGAAGACATATCCAAAATGACACTAATAACTTGCTCCAACTTTCGGAATTCAATTCCGACCCTGATAGCCTATTTTCCAATGCCGACCTGAAATTGCCAAAAACTAACTTTCGCCATTTCAAGCCTAATTCTACAACGGAAATCACACAAATATTCTGAACACACTCCTAAGTCTCTAATCACCTAACAAAGCTATCCTAGCCATAAAATCCGTATTCCGAGGTCGTTTACCAATAAGTCAACTCTCAGTTGACTTTCTCAACTATTAGGCTACTTTAAAAGGCTAAGTGCCTAAACTCCCACCATAACCATTTCGGACCGAAACCAACTAACCCAACACATCAAAAACATGATAGCGATATATAGCAAATGCAAAAATAGGGGAAACAGGGTAAATCTCACGAAACGACCGGCCGGGTCGTTACATCCTCCCCCTTTTAAACAAATGTTCCTCCTCGAACGGGTCTAGAAACATACCTGCAGCCTCGAATAAGTGAGGATATCTTTCCCGTATCTCCCGCTCGGTCTCCCAAGTAGCATCCTCCACCGGCTACCCTCTCCACTGAACCTTCACTGAAATTATATCCTTGGACCTCAGCTTCCTGACCTGACGACCCAAAATAGCCAATGTCTCTATCTCATATGACATATCACCCTCGAGCTAAACCGTGCTGAAGTCCAAAACTTGGTAATGGTCACCAACATACTTCAGGAGCATCGAAACATGAAATACTGGATGGATACTCGATAAACTGGGAGGCATAGCAAGCCTATAAGCCACCTCCCCAATTCTTTGAAGTACCTAAAATGGCCCAATGAACCTGGGACTCAACTTACCTATCTTTCCGAATCTCATAACACCCTTCATGGGTGACACCTTCAGCAACACCTTATCCCCAACCATGAAAGACACATCTCGGACCTTCCGGTTCGCATAACTCTTCGGCCTAGACTGCGCCGTGCGAAGCCGCTACTGAATCAACTTTGCCTTAATCAAAGCATCCTGAACCAAGTTTGTGCCCAATAGCCTAGCCTCGCCCGGCCCAAACCGACCAACCGGAGATCTGCACCTCCTACCATACAAAGCCTCATACGGAGCCATCTGAATACTCGACTGGTAGCTGTTATTATATGCAAACTCACCTAGTGTCAGAAACTGATCCCATGAACCACCAAATTCAATCACACAAGCACGCAACATATCCTCCAAAATCTGAATGGTGCGCTCCGACTGCCCGTCGGTCTGAGGATGAAACCATATGCTCAATTAAAATTGAGTACCCAAATCTCTCTGCATGACTCTCCAAAACTGAGATGTGAACTGAGTGCCTCTGTCGGAAATGATAGAAACTGGAACCCCATGCAAATCGAACAATATCCCCGATATAAATCTCAGCTAACCTCTCCGAAGAATATGTAGTACCAATAGGAATGAAGTGCGCGGACTTGGTCAGCCGGTCCACAATAATCCTTATAGCATCAAACCTCCTCGAAGTCTGTGGGAGTCTAACTACGAAGTCCATGGTGATCCACTCCCACTTCCACTCCGGGATATCAAACCTCTGAAGCAATCCACCTGGTATCTGGTGCTCAAACTTGACCTACTGACAGTTGAGACACCGAGCCACAAACTCCACAATATACTTATTTATCCTCCTCCACCAATAATGCTGCCTCAAATCCTGATACATCTTTGCGGCACCTGGGTGGATGGAATACTGCAAACTATGAGCCTTTGCCAGAATCAAATCTCGAAGACCATCTACATTGGGCACGCAAATCCTGCCCTGCATCCTCATGACCCCATCATCACCAATAACCATATCCCTGGCATCACCGCGACGGACCCTGTCCTGAAAAATAAGCAAATGTGGATCATCATAATGGCGTGCTCTAACCTGATCGTGAAGAGAAGACTTGGAGGCTACACAAGCCAACAATCGCGGGGGCTCTAATAGATCCAATCTCACCAAATGACCTGCTAAGGCCTGAACATCAAGGGCTAATGGCCGCTCTACTACTGAAAGGTAGGCTAAACTCCCCAAACTCTCAGCTCTGTGACTCAAGGCATCGGCCACTACATTGGCCTTCCCCGGATGATTTAAGATAGTGAGGTCATAATCCTTGAGGAGCTCTAACCATCTCCTCTGACGCAAATTCAAGTCCTTCTGCCTCAGCAAATACTGCAAACTGTGATGATCAATGAAAATCTCACACTGCACACCATACAAATAATGCCGCCAAATCTTCAAGGCATGAACAATGGCATCTAACTCAAGATCGTGCACTGGATAATTGTTCTCGTGCACCTTCAACTGCCTGGACGCGTAGGCAATCACCCTACCGTCCTGCATCAATACTGCTCCCAAGCCAACTCTAGAAGCATCACAATAAACTGTATAAGAACCCGAACAAGCAGGCAGAACTTGTATTGGAGTTGTAGTCAATGCTGACTTGAGCTTCTGAAAGCTCTCCTCACACTCATCAGAGCATCTGAATAGAGCACCCTTCTGGGTCAATCTGGTCAAAGGCGAAGCAATAGAAGAGAATCCCTCCACAAAGAGGACGGTAATAACCTGCCAAACCAAGGAAACTCCTAATCTCTGTAGCTGAGGACGGTCTGGGCCAACTCTGCACTGCCTCAATATTCTTTGGATCAACCTGAATCCCCTCACTAGACACCACATGCCCCAATAAATCTACCGAACCAAGCCAAAACTCACACTTGGAGAATTTCGCATAGAGCTTCTCCTCTCTCATCCTCTGTAACAAAACTCTCAAATGCTGAGCATGCTCTTCCTGGATATGAGAATAAACCAGGATGTCATCAATGAACACAATGACGAAGGAATCAAGATAAGGCAGAAACACGTTGTTCATCAATTGCATGAACGCAGCTGGGGCATTGGTCAGCCCAAACGACATAACTAAGAAGTCATAATGACCATATCTGGTCCAGAAAGCAGTCTTCGGGATATCAAAATCCCGAATCCTCAACTGATGATACCCAGATCTCAAATTAATCTTGGAAAACACTCTGGCTCCCTGAAGCTGGTCAAACAAATCATCAATGCGGGGAAAGGGATACCAGTTCTTCACCGTAACCCTATTCAGCTGCCGATTGTCAATACACATACGCATGGACCCATCCTTCTTCTTTACGAACAACATCGGTGAACCCCAAGGTGACACACTAGGCCGAATGAATCCCTTATCCAGGAGTTCCTAAAGATTCTCCTTCAATTCCTTTAGCTCCAATGGTGCCATACGATATGTTGGAATAGAAATAGGCTCAGCGCCTGGCACCAGGTCAATACCAAAATCAATATCCCTGTCAGGTGGCATGCCTGGCAGGTCTGCAGGAAACACATCCAAGAAGTCACGGACCACAGGAACTGAATCAATAGCGGGAGTCTCACCACCGACATCCCTCACAAAGGACAAATAAGATAAACACCCTTTCTCAACCATGCGCTGAGCCTTCAGGTAAGAAATCACCCTGCTAAGCATATACTCGGAAGAACATCTACACGCAACCCCCGGACACCCCGGCATAACTAAGGTCACGGTCTTAGCGTGACAATCAAGAACAACATGGCACGGAGATAACCAATCCATGCCTAATATCATGTAAAAATTGACCATGCTGAGTAACAGTAGGTCCACTCGGGTCTCCAGACCCCCAATAGATATCACACATGATTGATACACGTGATCCACAACAACAAAATAACGCCCACCGGAGTCGACACATGAATAAAGGTGAGTAGAGACTCACGGGGCACATCTTGAAATTCGAAAAAATATGAAGAAACCTAGGAATATGTGGAACCAGGGTCAAATAAAGCCAAGGCATCACGGTAACAAACTGAAACAATACCTGCGATCACGGCATCTGAGGCTATAGCATCCGTCCTGGATGGAAATGTATACATGCGAGCCTGACCTCCCCCTGCTTGACCTCCCCCTCTAGGGCGGCCTCGGACTGACTGACCTCACCCCTAGCTTCCTGGGCGTGTGGTGAAGTGACTGGAGGTGAAGTCGAGGGCTGCCCCTCTGTTGAGAAGATCCACCGGGACGGCGGGGACACTGCCTCCACCCCTGCCCGAACTCTCCATACTCAAAACAACCCCCTGGAGCTGGAGGCGATGACGGATAGAAACCCCTAGCACCCGTACAGCCACTGGAAGACTCCTGCATAGAAGAACCCTGAACTGGAGGTGCTCGAGATGCACTCTGAGCTGGGAGGGCACCAAATGAAGTACGGCCTGACTGAGAACCACGGGGAACCTGCCCCGAAGACGCACCACTATATGCTAGGCGACCTGACTGAGGAGGCCTGAATGAACGACCCCTACCCTGCTGAAACTGTCCCCTGAAGGGAGCACCAGTGGAACTGCACGAACCATGAGGCCTCTTGTCTCCCTCTCCTCCCGCTCCTGGCAGCGAACAAGCACAATATCTCGAGCTATGTCAACAACCTGCTCGAATAAAGCACCCGATACTCCCCCCGAGTCATAAATAACCGAAGATAATAAGAAAAACCATCTACAAACCTCATCACCCTCTCCATATCAGTAGGGATAATCTCAGAGGCATGCCTAGCCAACTCGGAGAACCTCATCTCGTACTGAGTAACAGATAACTCTGCCTGGCGCAGCTGCTCAAACTGCCTGCGCTGCTCCTCTTTATGGGACTGAGGAACATACTTCTCCAAAAAGATCGTGGAGAAATGCTGCCAGGTAAGAGGTGCTGAATCAAACGGTCTACGCCTCTCAAAAGACTCCCACCAAGTAAAGGCAACACCCGCAAACTGAAATGTAACAAATGAGACCCCATTGGTCTCCAAAATACCCGCGGTGCGCAGTACCCTCTGGCACCTATCTAGAAATCCCCGGGCATCCTCACCCTCTGTACCGCTGAAAGTTGGAGGCTGAAGTCTCCTGAATCTCTCCAACCTGCGTTGCTCGTCCTCAGGCATAGCAGGGACAACATAATCTTGGACCGGAGCAACTGGCTGAGCTGGGACTACCCCCCAGTGCCTGAATACCCTGTGCATCCGGCTCAGGTGCCTTAGCAGCTGGAGTCTGATTGCCTCCCTCGGCCTCAGCTGTGGTGGCAGAAGAAGACATGGCAACAGCCTGAGCCAAACCGGTGCATACAGACAATATCTGAGACAGGGTCTCCTGAAGACCTAGAATAACCATAGGCATTGCTGGTGCCTGAGCCTGTCCCGCTGGGACACCATCGGCGGGAACTTGATCATGATCGATAGGGAGATCCTGAGGCACTGCCCCGGCTGCTGCGCGGGCTGGCCCCTGTACCTCTACCACGACCTCGACTGCGGCCTCGACCTCTCGCTGGTCTAGCCGGTGACTGGTCACTCTAATCGGTATAGTGTGTCCACCATCTGTGATAGAATGAAACAACGTAAGTTCACATTTCAAGAATCAATAGATCAGCACGAAAAAGTTCAGGAAAGATAGAAATTTTTCCTAAAAGTTTGGCAGCCTCTCGAAGATAAGTACAGACGTCTCCGTACCGATCCACAAGACTCTACTAAACCTTCTCATGACCGTTGAGTCCTATGTAACCTAGGGCTATAATACTAAACTGTCACGACCCTAAATCCTAACCGGCCGTGATGGCGCCTATCGTGGAACTAGGCTAGCCAACTACCACATGTTCGCAATTTGTTTTGAAAATCCCTTTCAAGTTTCAAGCATTTCATAAAAATATACAGAAAATTACTTAATATAATAGGCCAATTTTATACAGTACTGCCATCCCTAAAACACAGAGCCAACATAAGGGAAAAAAATAACTATTATAATACAAAACCTTCGAATCAAAGCTAAATACAACAAGAAGGGAAAAAAATAGATGCTGCGAACGCTGAACAACTACCTCTATATCCCACAAATTCGGCTCCACTGCAGAATAATGACTAATGCTTGATATCTGCTCCTGAATCTGCACAAAAAGGTGCAGGGAGTAATGTTAGTACGCCAACTCTGTAGTAATGAAAATAAATCAAGTCAAAGATGCAAGGAAACACATAAAATCAATTCCATCAAGTCACAATATACACAGCCTTACTTTCCAATAGTATAACATAGATATACGAAATCATCATGTCTTAAATATCAACTTAGTAAAAAGTCCTTTAAAGAATGCACATTTTTAAAAACTTTAAAACAAAGGGTTTGGTATGAAAATGAATGTAGTAAAATAATAAGTAGCCCCTCGGGCAATAACATATTTCATAATCAGCCCCTCGGGCATGCCTCACAATCCCTCAGCACAACACAATCACTGAGCACCTCACAGTCACTCATGCCTCCCAATCACTCGTCACTCGGCACTCGGTGCGCTCACTGGGGGTTTGTACAGACTCCGGAGGGGCTCCTTCAGCCCAAGCTCTAATATCACTCAGCACCTCACCATCACTCTTGGCCCTCGGCCACGCTCGGTGGAACCACTCGAAAGGCGCAACGGGCGAATTAGTAAAACAGGGTAATCGACCCGAAAACATCATTTTAGTTCTCATGTAGTGTAAATCAGGCTGAGTTTCAAATAAAAACAGTATGCACAATGATGCTGAGTAAAATCATCAACAAATAGTGAGGAAAATAGTAGCAAAAAGCCTCCAAGTGTTCTTAATAGATCGGCACGAGGCCCCAAACACGGCTTATAGCCTAAATATTTCACAAATCTTTAGAACACGATTTAACATAAGGTTTTGAGTAAATATGAAACTCATTAGTTGCCGCGGAGAGGACTTAGTCCAATCCAAAAATCAGTACGCTCCACATACTCGTCATCTGACATGTCCGCCTTTCTAAAATCAGTGAGAAAATATGTAGTTCGGGGTTCCATACCCTCAGGACAAGATTTATAACGATTACTTACCTCTACCGAGCCGCGACACTAGTCCGCAATGCACTTGCCCCTCAAATTGGTCCCGATTGCCCCGAATCTATCCAAACAGTTTAACATAATCAATATATATCAAAGGAACTCAACCCAATCGAAAATTATCAAATTAAACAAGAATCCGAAATTCGGCCAAACCTGAGCCTCGGGACCACATCTTAGAATTCGTTAATTTTTACATCACTAGAAACCTAGTCCTCCCACAATTCTAATCATACCAAACTCATCAAAATCAGATCACAATTTCCTACCTAAAACCTCAAAAGAATTTCCAATTCTCCACCTCCTTCTTCCCAACCTTTTCATACTCAAATCCTTGAATTTTCAAGCCTAATCCGAACAAAATAGCATAGGAACGATGTTAGAAACCGCACCTACGGACCCGCACCTACGGACCCGCACCTGTGGTCCCAGGTGCGCACCTACGGAATCTCACTTAACGGGCCAATCGCGCGCCTGCGGTGACCTCTCCGCACCTGCGGCTTCGCAGGTGCCATGCTCCTTCCGCACCTGCGATCTCCCCTAGGGTCTCCCAATTCTGCACCTGCGATACTCCTTCCGTACCTGCGACATTGCAGGTGCGAAAAATTCCTCGCATCTGCGGACCTCTCCCCACTCAGCCAAATCTCGCACATGCGGAGCCCAGTCCGCTCCTGCGGAACCGCACCTACCGCTCCCTTTCCGCAGGTGAGAAAACACCAGCAACAACAACCTGCACATTTACCAAAGTCACTCTAAACTTCCCGTTAGCCACCCAAAACCATCCCGAGCCCCTCGGGGCCCCAACCAAACATACCAACACATGCCATAGCATTATTGCAACTTAGTCGAGCCTTCGAAACACCAAAAACAACACGAAAACACCAAATTTACATTAAATTCAAGCCTATGAACTTTGAAACTTCCAAATTTCGCCAACTAGGCCGAAACCAACCAAAACACCTTCGATTGATCTGAAATTTTACAGACATATCCAAAATGACACTACAAACCTGCTCCAACTTCTGGAATTCCATTCCGATCCCAGTAGCCTATTTTCCACTGCAGACCGAAATCGCGAAAAACTAACTTTCACCAATTCAAGCCTAATTCTACACCGGACATCCAAAAATATTCTGAACACACTCCTAAGTCCCAAATCACCTAACAAAGCTATCCAAGCCATAAAATCCGCATTCCGAGTTCGTTTACCAATAAGTCAACTCTCAGTTGACTTTCTCAACTGTTAGGCTACTTTAAAAGGCGTGCCTAAACTCCCACCATAACTATTCCATACCCAAACCAACTGACCCAACACATCAAAAACAGGATAGCGATATATAGCAAATGCAGGAATAGGGGAAATGGGTTAAATCTCATGAAACGACCGGCCGGGTCATTACAATACCATAGGCTTGCCCTTATTTTAATTCGTCGCCATTTTAAGAACATTCGTTTGGAGATCCCATAAGGACTTTCTGGCTTGTAATGTAGGCTTAGGGAAGGGTTGGATAATAATTTGGGTACAAGTGACTACACCCTCCTTGAACACTACTCACATCTTTCTCTTTCAGTGCCTTTACTTCTTTTTAAATCTCATAGCCTCATTGGTGTTTAACTACCAACGTAGAACTACCTCACTAAATTTATTCAAAGCTTCCATATATATATATATATATATATATATATGCTCTATACTCAATATACAACCTAGCCAATCTCTAATTCTTTCACCAAACCCCAAAATTAGGCTTTTTCCTCTTTTCAATATCAAGGAGGGACGGGTTCAAAAGAGGGAATTATTTTTCAAAACGGGGAAGGCTTGTAATGAGGTGTCCAACAAAAAGGCTAAAGGCTCAAATGGGAAACAAGTGGTATTCATGCAAACATTTGGTAGCTTGAAAGGTTCACTGGGTTTCTAAATATCACAAAGAATGCCTAAGGTCATTTCTCCAACTCAATTTACTTATTATTAGCACCGAAAAACCAACTGGGCAAGTTTTAGCTGACAGAAGTAAGCACAAGAATTATTGATACACACATCTAACACACACGACACATGGCTATTTAGTTCAACATCGTTTTAGCTCAAGAGTCAGGGCTTGCCGACTCAAAACTTTTATTACTTACATGTATAATTGTAAGTAAACATAGAGTCAAAAGGCGAGCCTCAAGTTCACAGAGTTGATTTTTTTTTCTTTTGTTTTTTTTATAGGAAGAGTATAGATTATTTACAGATATACATGCTTGAGACTAGACACTTACACTAAACTGGTCAATACATTTCGTCCTAGTGCCATGGTTCTACTATTACACCCTTGGAAAAGAACCCGGCGAAGAAAAACTAAAGGGAATTCATTACTAACAACTAAGGAAAAAACTCGACATAAACTAGCAATTTGTTTTAGATTTCTTTTTATTTTTATTTTTTATTTTATAAAATGCAAACAAGAGTTAACAGTAATGAAATATATTAATATCACAAACGAAATATGTACACTGGTTTACTGGCAACTTGGAGATAGCACAAAAACAAAAACGAAAACAAAAACCATTTAAACATAAAACAAAATTACAAGTACTATATTGTCCAAGTTGTCACAAAAATACGTACAACCACCACCCCCAACAAAAAAGTATGCATTGTCCCCAATGCATAAGAAATGTAAAGACAACGTTAGGGGCTCCCTGGGGCGCGCTAAGTGCTACGAGAGTTGGTGGTATGCTGGGTGGGGGAGGGATCCTCAACCGCCACATGGACAGGAGCATCTGACTGTTCAGCAGGAGGAATAACAGCTACTGGTGGTGGAGGAACTGCTTCAGGCTCAACGACAAGAGTGATTGGATTCTGAGAGCTGCCGCCCTCATCTGCTGACGGCTGAACTGAGGATGGGGAAGCTGTGTCCTCCAGAGAACGGTGAATAGCAAGGTGAATGAGCGCCTCCTCTGTTGTCTTTGCAACTGTAGTAATGGCAGCCCCCTTTCCCGTCTTCTGAGGACCCTAATCCTCATAAAAAGAAGAGGACTCCTCCTCGGACGACTCTCCCTCAGACTCTGAAGAATGTCTGGACTCCTCTCCAGAAGGTATAGCAATAAGTGCGGGAGGAGATGAAGGCGGAGGGATAATCCGCGCGGCCTGGGCTATCATCAGTGTGGAGAAATCAAGCCCTAGCCCAGGCTCGGAGGTACCAACTCCTTGCTCCCCTTTCTTGGGCAGGAGGGATGAGAAGTCAAACTCCAGGTGCTGCAGTCGGTGGAGCTCCTTGTTCAAAGTGGACACATCGGTCGGGAGCTCTGGTAAGTGCCTAACCTCACCTCGCTCAACCTTTTCAATGCGTGACTCAAGTCCTTGAAGGCGACCCTCAAGAGCAGTCACTAAAGACTAAATAGGGATGAGGGCCTGCCGGATCAAAGTAGGAAGTTCTCTTAGGAGCTTGTCTACCTTAGCATTGGTATGCTGAGCTAGGAGACCAAGCTGGGAGAGAACGGGTAGCGGAACTGCTGAGGGGGTACCAGCACGGGCAGTAGGTTGTGAGGTAGTGGTGGATGGCTCTGCTATAGAAGGCTGGGGCTCTGAGGGTGTTGCTGAAGGCTGAGACTCCGAGGGCTCTGCCTCTGTAGGGGTAGGCGTTAGGATGACTGGAGGAGCAGCTAGTGCCCAGGCCCTGCATCACTGATACGGGTGATGTTGATATCCTTGTCAGCCTTTGCTGCCTTGTCACATGTAGGTATAAGAGGGACCTTAGCAGCTCGGCACAATACAGTAATGAGGCAGGGGAAAGGAAATGAAGTCTTCTTCTGCCAAGCTCGGACCCCAATCTCTTGAAAAATAATGTCGGTCACATCAACATTGATCGCTGACATAATGCAAGCAATGAGAATGGCCTTCTCAATGCTTATATTTGTTTCGTTTCTGGTGGGAATCAGACGGGAGGAGACAAAAGCAAGCCAGAATCTCCCTTCTCTCAAAAGATCTTCTTTGTAAATCTTGTAGTTGGGAGTAATCCAGGCCGGAGTCCCTCTTGCAATCACATAGGAGATCGAAGAACGCTCTCTATCTTTCTTGGCCAGTTTGGCCTCGTATTCCGCCGTTCTTGGGCGCGACGTTGAAATATACCGAACACGGATGGATTCCCGGTGAAAATCCTCTTCCACCCCCTGACTAACACTGACTCACTGAAAATTTTATTCCTCTTGTGATGGGCATTTATTGAATCAGCATAAGAGGCATAGAATTCTCTCACCATGGTCTCGTTGTATTCCCCAAGGGGCACAGTAAAGCATTCCCATTTTCTAGTTCTGATGTTCTCTAAAATATGGGGGTATTGCTCTTGCAGGCCGTTGAGACTTAGCCTTTTCTCGGGTTAGATCTTTCTTTTGCTCAGACCCTCCCTGTAAAACTCCCTAGATAGGGGCAGTGGAAAGCGTAGCTGATAATCGTCCCCTTGTTTCCTCCGTACCTCAGCTTCAAAGTTTACCTCCGGTTCACTATCCCCCTCATCAGACTGGGAGGAGCTTTCAAGAATGTCCGATGGAGGTTCTTGACGTGCACGCTTGGGTGGAGGTTCCTGTCTTCTTGTGTAGGCTCTCTTAGCAGCAGATAGTGTATTCTTACAAGGCATTACTGCAAAGAGAAACTACGTGTGAGTGGACGGGCGGACAAAAAAAAACAAATTACGAAAAGATGAACAAAAGGATAGAAATTCTGACTTATGCGATGAGGTATGCGATCCCATTACCACAATGCCGATTGCAAACCTGTTGCATAAGCAAACATAATTAAACAAATAGCACTAATGCGATGGCATATGCGATCGCATAACCACTATGCGGTTCGCATATGCATCGAAGAAGTGGATGGGCAAAATGGAAATAATTATGAAATCGCATAACTCACCGTAAAGGTGATTATGCGATCACAGACAGGTCGCATTGGGAGGTGGGCTGGGGAAGCATACTTTGGAAGGGTGCGACGCACTTGCGAACCGCGTTTCGACTATGTGATTGCAAATGCGTCGCATAAGTCTTTGTTTCCAATGGGCCTAGGGCTAGATTTGCGACACAAATGCGGTCCGCATTTTAGTAATACGACTCACAGATCCTTCAATTACAGTAGTCTAGCCCTAACTATGGCGTATTTGCAAGATATTTAACCTCCCAGGCCTAATTATCAATCAAAATTTCTACCCTTCCCCCTCCCCTTTACGATTTCACCACAGCACAACAGAGAAACAGACATGACAACATTACAAAATTCATGAATCAAAACAAAATAAAACAAGAAAGAAGACTAGAGAAGAGGGGAGAGAAGGACATACCAGATTATTAGATGTAGAAAAAATTTGATACCCTGAAGAAGATTATGGTATTGAAGATGGAATTCTCACTCAACCGTTACAATTTAGGTACTTTGCTTTTTCGTTTCCTATTTACCCGTTCTGAGTCTTTTCCTTTTCGTTTTCTCTTTTTTTTATTTGTCTTGTTTTTGTTTAAGTGGGATGACGTGTGAGAGAGAAAAGTGAGGACTTACTTGGGGGAGAAATGCGATGGGGGAGGGATCACAAAATGGAATATGAGATCGCATCTTCAGCATGCGGTGTAATTTTCAATGGCTTACCAAGTTCGTGATGTGGTGCACGTATGCGATCGCATAATGGAAATGCATTTCGCATAGTGCACCTTGATATCGCATTTTCATCCTTAAAATTTTCCAAGCAAACTGTTGATGTCTGCGATCATAATCGAACTGCAGACATGAAATGCGGTCGCATATGCATCGCAGACTGGCCAATTTTTTCTTCCTTGGCTTTCATGTGCACTTCAACCCTGTCTTTGCTTTTGTTTGAATTATCTGCACTCACGCACCCATTAAATTTCTCGAAAAGCCACATTTATTGAAAAAAAAAACAAAGAAGAAAAAGAGATAAAACAGAGGACCATCATTCAGAGTTAATTGCTTTACCACATGCCTCTCACCATCGGTAACCAAGTAGTGTTTGATGCGTTTTCCAGTTACCTTGAACGTACGAAGTCCGTTCTAAGTTTCTAGTTCCACAGCACCAAAAGTAGAGACATTCACCACTTTGAAAGGGCCAAACCATTTGGATTTGAGTTTGCCCGGGAAGAGTTTGAGTCAGGAATTGAATAGTAACACCAAGTCACCAGTGTGGAACTCCTGTTTCAGGATCTTCTTGTCATGGAAAACCTTCATTCTCTCTTTATACATAGCCACGCTCTCATAAGCGTGGAAACGGAATTCCTCCATTTCATTGAGTTGATTGATCCTCAAATTTTCAGCTTCATTCCAGTCCAGGTTCAACTTCTTGAGTGCCCACATGGCTTTGTGCTCAAGCTCCACGGGTAGATGACATGCTTTCCCGAACACTAGCTTGTATGGAGAGGTACCTATAGGAGTTTTGTATGCGGTCCGGTAGGCCCATAATGCAACATCCAACTTCCTTGACCAGTCGGTCTGGTTTGCATTAACTATTTTTTCTAGGATGTTCTTTATCTCCCTATTGGAGACTTCAACTTGGCCACTCGACTGGGGATCATAAGGCGTCGCCACCTTGTGCTTAACACCATACTTCTCCAATAGTCCATTAAATGACCTGTTGCAAAAATGGGAACCACCGTCACTGAGAATTTCTCTACTAGTGCCGAACCGTGTGAATATGTTTTTTTTCAAGAACACGGTTACACTCCTAGCTTCATTGTTTGGAAAGGAAACGACTTCAACCCACTTGGACACATAGTCCACAACTACAAGAATGTATTCATCCCAAAAGAACTTACAAACTGCCCCATAAAATCGATGCCTCATACGTCAAAAATGTCAACCTCCAACATAAAGTTCATTGGCATTTCATACCTCTTGGAGATTGACCCTTGTTGTTAGCATTGGTCACAAGCTTTGACCATTTGATTTGCATCATGATAGAGGGTTGGCCAATAGTATCCACATTCAAGCACTTTCGCCGCCGTCTGGTTCCCTTTACGATGACCCCCCATAGGTGAGTCATGACATGCCTTTAGAATAGGCATCCCATGTTCTTCTGGGACAAATCTTCTAATAATATTGTCCGCACAAATGCGAAACAAAAATGGTTCCTCCCAATAGTATTGACGGCAGTCCCTCAAAAATTTCTTCTTCTGGTATGATTCCAAGCCATCAGGGATAAGCTCACTCACCAAATAATTTGCAATATAGGCATACCAAGGAGCTGAAAAAGAAGATAATGCCAAAATATGCTCATCAGGGAAGGCATCATCAATATCTAAGTCATCTTTCGGGTGCCCATTTTCTTCAATTCGAGAGAGATGGTCTGCAACTTGATTCTTAGTGCCTTTCCGGTCTTTGACCTCAAAGTCAAATTCATGAAATAGAAGGACCCACCAGATTAACCTTGGCTTGGCATCTTTCTTCTCCATGAGATAGCGAAGAGCAGCATGATCTGTAAAAACAATCACCTTGGATCCCAAAAGATAAGCCCGGAATTTCTCAAAAGCATAGACAATAGCAAGGAGTTCTTGCTCTGTCACTGTGTAGTTCATTTGGGCACCGTTGAGAGTTTTTCTAGCATAGTAGATGTGATGAAGAACTTTGTTGTGCTGTTGACCCAAAACCGCTCCAATAGCTACACCACTAGCATCACACATAAGCTCGAACGGGATAGACCAATCTGGTGTGCCAATAATAGGGGTCGTGATGAGCTTTTCCTTAGGATCCTCAAATTCTTTGAGTCATTCATCATTGAACAAGAACTTGGCGTCTTTTTCAAGGAGTTTGCACATAGGGTTTACAATTTTTGAGAAGTCCTCGATGAAGCGCCGATAGACGCCGGCATGACCAAGAAAGCTTCGGATTCCTTTCACCGAAGTTGGAGGAGAGAGTTTGGAGATGACTTCAATATTCGCCTGATCGACCTCAATGCCCTTTTTTGAAATTTTGTGCCCCAACACAATCCCTTCATCGACCATGAAGTGACATTTTTTCAATTGAGTACAAGATTGGTTTCTTTACACCGTTTTAGCACTTTTCGGAGGTTGTCAAGGCAATGCTCAAAAGAATCACCAACCATCGAGAAATCATCCATGAAGACTTCCAAAAAATCCTCCACCATATCGGATAATATGGACATCATACATCGTTGAAATGTGTTCGGGGCATTGCACAACCCAAAAGGCATCCGACTAAAAGCAAAGGTGTCGTACGGGCAAGTGAAAGTTGTTTTCTCTTGATCTTCCAAACCTATGTTGATTTGGTTGTAGCCGGAATATCCATCAAGGAATCAATAGAAGGATCTTCCTTCTAGTCGATCAAGCATTTGATCAATAAAAGGTATAGGGAAATGATCCTTGCAAGTAGCATTGTTAAGCTTCCGGTAGTCCATGCACACTCTCTATCCGGTGACCGTCCCCGTAGGGATAGGTTCATTCTTTTCGTTGTGGATCACCGTCATGCCTCCATTGTTTTGAACACATTGCACTGGACTGACCCACGGACTATCCACAATGGGGTAGACAACCCCGACATCCAACCATTTGATTATCTCCTTCTTGACTACCTCTTGCAAAGAGGGATTTAATCTTCTTTGATGCTCTACGCTTGGTTTTCTCCTTTCTTCCAGTTGAATTTTTTGTTCACATATTCCGGCGGGAATCCCTCGGATGTCCGCTATTGTCCATCCAATCGCTTGTCGGTGCTCCCGCAAGAAATTAAGCAATGCATCAACCTGCATATCATTCAACAAAGAAGACACGATTACGGATAAAGCATTATTAGAGCCAAGAAATTTATACCTCAAGTGCGATGGGAGTGGTTTGAGCTCAAGGTGTGGTGGCTCCATGATTGAAGGCTTTGTGGGCGGTGTCCGTCGATTCTCTAGGTCGAGGGAAAGATTCTTTGGTGCATATGTATAGGACCCACTCCCTTCAATTCATTGACTATCTCCGCATAACCCTCAATGTTTTCATCATCAAAATTTACCAAAATTGCCGCCAATGCCTCGCCGAGGCCCTCTTTTTACATTTTCATCACAACCGCATCTTCCACCTCATCAACAACATCAATTACCGAGATCTCCTCATATGCGCTTGGCAATTTCAACCTCTTGCTTGCTCGGAATGTAACTTCTTCATCATTCACTCAGAATTTGATTTCATGTCTTTCTGAATCCATTAATGCTCTTCCCGTTGCGAGGAATGGTCTTCCTCGAATGATAGGAATCTCTTTATCCACCGCACAATCCAAGATGACAAAGTCGGCCGGGAGAAGAAACTTCCCCACCTTCACTAGAACATCATCAACAATGCCCAAGGGTTTCTTTATGGTACGATCGGCCATTTGCAAACGCATGCTAGTTGGTCTTGGAAATCCCAATCCCGCTTGCTTGTAAATAGCAAGAGGCATCAAATTTATACTAGCACCGTTGTCACAAAGTGATCTAGCAAAATCTCTCAACCCAATGGTGCATGGAATAGTAAAAGCTCTCGGGTCTCCCTTCTTCTCCACGGTTGATGTAGCAATTATTGAACTAACCCGGTGAGTCAAATTTACCACCTCATTCTTTGTTGTGCTCTCTTTGTCATCAACTCTTTCAAGTACTTGGCGAACCCCGGCATTTCTTGGAAAGTTTCCAAGAATGGAATATTCACCGAAAATTGCTTCAAGATGTCATAGAATTTTTCAAACTTCCCATCATCCACTCTTCGTGCAAGCCTTTGAGGAAATGGAGGGTTAGGACTAGGAATTGGTGGAGGAGCTTTTGGGGTCTCTTTCGCCTTTTCCACGGCCATTCCTTTTCTTTCTCTTTGAATCTCATCCTCTAGGGGGGTTTCCTCAACCTCTACTACTACGGCAACTCACTGCGTGCTTCCTCTCCTTGATCAATGTTCTCAACATCAATCACTTACTCACTCTCGTCTTGGAGCACCTTACCAATTCTCGTTGTGATGGATATGCAATGAGATGTCGACCCCCCTGGGCTACTTTTTGGGTTGACCACCGTGTCTCTTGGAAGTGTGACTTTTTGCTTAGGAGTTTTCTCTCTTGATTGATCTCTCATTTGCAATTCAAGTTTTTGAATCGAAGCGGTGTGTGAACCCACCACCTGGGACATATTCCGCATTGTTGCATCACTTTTCTATTGATTTTGCAAAATCCGCTCTAGCATCCCTTCCATTTTAGATTCACTTGAAGACCCTCCTTGTATTGTGAAGAGTTGGAATATTGCCCTCGCGGTGGTACATAAGGATTGGATCTTCTATTGGAATAGTTGTTGTTGTTGTTGTTGTTCCAAGATCGTTGGCCACCTTGATCATTGCGCCAATGTTGTTGGGCTTACCCTTGCGGGTTTGGCCTCCAATTGTTTTGTTGGCGGTAACCACCTTGAGAGTTTTGAACATAGTTTGCTTCTTCCCACTCTTGATTACCCATTGATTGCATGTCTTCCACCATATGAAATTTCTTCGTTTGATTTTCCTTGAGCATCTTTGTCAATACATCAACATTAGTGGCAAGACCGGCAATCACTTGGTCTCTTTATTGATTCTCTTTGATCATGTTTTCAAGAAAAGGAGTGCCATAAGAAATTCCCCCACTCATATCTTCCGAATGCCACGCTTGATTGTGCTTAGCCATCTTGTCTAAAATTTGAGTAATCCTAGCAAATGACTTATCCATGAAAGATCCATCCGCGACATTCTTTGCAATTGACTAGGATAGTGGGTCCAAACCCATGTAAATTTTTTCCATCAAAATGTCTTCCGGGAACCCATGGTTCGTTGATCTCACAGGATACAGCTTGAAACGGTCCCATGCTTCATGTAAGTGTTCCCCCGGCATTTGCTTGAAGAAGAATATTTTGTCTCTAAACTCAGGTTTCTTGCTATCCGGGAACCACTTTGACAAAATGGCTCGGACAAGCTCAGGCCATGTAGTGATGGTGTGAGGAGGTAAGTTGTGAATCCACTTCCTTGCCTCTCCCGCTAAGGAGTACTTGAAAACCCGCAACCTCAAAGCGTCATCCGACACATTGGCCTGTTTGTGCATGGCGCACACACCCAAGAAGTTCCTTAGGTGTTGCGTTGGATCATCATTAGTTGAGTTGTGAAATAATCATTCTGCCTTGAGCATCAATATCATTCCATGGTCCACTTTAAATGCCGATGCACCAACTGCCGGTGGAAGGATGGCATTGGAGTCGTCGATGTATTCCTCAATATCGGCGAAAGAGTTTTCCTCTTCTCCATAATACTCGACCATTGTGACCTGGGACACCAATACAAAACAAGTAACTTGTGTTGGAATAGAAACAGATATAAAGTGAAGTACACACTAACTAGTAATTTCAAAATCGTATTCCCCGAAAACGGCGCCAAAATTTGATATACTCAAAACACACTTTAAAATAGTGTAAAACGATCGAAGTCAAATATAATAACCCAACAAGGTTGGGTAGAATCCCACAGGGAATATGTGTGAAAATATTACTTTGATAGTGTGATTCTTAACTCAAATCATAATTTCATTCCATTAGTGAACGGGAATATGGGGGTTTGTTGTGTAATAATTTAGTAAATGTAGTGGAAATGAGAATTAACTAAAGTTGTAATTAATATGATTAAGTGAACCAATGTTGTGTCCCCTTTAATGAAATGTAATGCAAATGGGTATTAATATGATATATTTCTAATGGAAAGTTCTTGATATGAAATTGATTTCTAAATGACTACCCAATATTTTCCAATAATAGGGTAGTATTTACTCTTTATAATTTTTCCAAATATAAAAGAGTTGCAATAAAATCAAATCACTTATTGCCAAATAAAACCAACTTATTCCTAAGTGATTCTATTAAATAAGGTTTAAAGCCTTGAGTCTTTGATTACCAATTTTTCTAAGCCAAGAAAGAATTTATGGCATAAGTTAATGTATGCAACCACTAACAATAAATATAAAATGAAGAGTAAATAAATATCAACAACCCATTATGCATATATTCAATGTTAAATACCCAAATACATAACACCCATTTAGGTTCCACAACCTTAGTATTTAAGGCTAGATACACATAATAAATGACAAAAAGTTAAGAGTAATAAGTGTCATGAATGCTTACAAAACCAAGGATTTCTTGCTCTAAATCTTCCAAAAAGGAGGAGAATATTTAATAGGGTAATGTTGCTCTAAAACCAGACAAGAACGACCCAAAAAACCCAAATAAATCTATTTATAGTGGGCTAAAAATCGGGACCTAAAACGGACAAAAATACCCCTTCAGGTCAACTATGCGATCACATTCTTCAAATTCTCATCGCATCTCTAAGCCCTAGTTTCCAGGTAGTCACCGCATTGTTGATCTGCGGTTCGCATAGTTGATATATGGCCGTAGATTTGCGCATTCTTGAGGCAGCTTCAGGTACCAGGGATTCTGCGGTTAACTTTGCGGCTCGCATGTGAGTTATGTGGTCGCATAATCGACCGCATTCTTTCTCTTGAAATTGGCCTATCTTTCTATTGAGGTCTGCGATCCTTGGGTGCGTTATGCGATTTGTATGTTAGTTCTGCGACGTCCTCTTGTCAAATATGTGATCGCATATGGGAAAGGTTATGGCGTTATAGACGCACCACCACCCGATCAGCTGAAACAAAGTGATTTATTATTACAGAAGTTATCCAGACATACAGGTTGAGTAAATTACTCTATATCTCTTCCATGTCTCTTATGTATTTATTTATGTGCCTTACATACTTAGTACATTATTCGTACTGACATCCCTTTTGCCTGGGACGCTGCGTTTCATGCCCGCAGGTGCAGGTAGGTGAACTAACAGTCCCCCTTCTTAGGATCCCTGATTAGCGAGAGTTGGAGTGCTCCACTTTTTCCGGAGCTACTTTTGATTTTGGTACGATACATTTGTATATAGATATATATGGGTATGATGTGTCTCAGACCCGTCTTTATGTAGTTATGTTTCTATTAGAGGGTTGTAGACAATATGTCTAGTTGGATAGTATGTGGCCTTACCGGCTTCCAATTTTGAGATGCATAGTTGTGTATGGAAGCCTTCTCGGCTCGTCCTACGTATGTTGTACGTATATGTATGTATGCCTTTTTGTGCAGATTTCCTTCATGTATAAGGTTCTCCTAATTCAGCAGATGTTATTCAGGTTCATATTTTAGACACATGTCTAGGAGTGTTTGACAGGTAAGACCCAGGCACCCGTCGCGGCCCATCGGTTTGGGTCTTGACATGAATCCAGAGCACAAGCTACTCTTTGAGTTCGTCATCAAGTTCCTACTGCATTGTCACGCCTCGAAATCCCACCATCAGGCTGTGATGGCGTCTAACGTTGAACTCGCTAGACAAGCCAACGTGTACAGTTAAACTAACATGATAACATCTAATTAACAGAATAAGTTAAAACAGTTCACAGCTTAATAACGGAAATAAATATAGTTTCAAAACTAAGTAAAGACAACATAATACAACGTCGCAATAATATCCCAAAACCTGGAGTCACAAATTCACGAACTGTCTATAAGAGTACTAAATACAAAGTCTGAAAGGAAATACATGACTGTCTCTGAAAACTAAAGGAAAACTAGACAGAAACGAAGAACTAGGGATAGGAGAGACGCCAAGGCCCACGAACGCCAGCGTGTATACCTTGAAGCCTCTAGGATGAGCTGAAAGACACTCCCACTAATGATGTCCACCGGGTCTGGCTGCGTAATCTGCACAACATAAAGAAGTGCAGGTGTAGCATCAGTAAAACCGACCCCATGTACTGAGTAAGTGCCGAGCTTAACCTCGGTGAAGTAGTGACGAGGCTAGGACACGACTACAAAATGTACATGTGCAATTAAATAGTATAGCAAAAACTAAACAAGAATACAATTACGGGGAAGAACATGCTCGGGGTAAGAGATAGCAGATACTGAAATGACGGAAACGAAAACAACAGTCTAAAATATCTGAAAATAATAACGGGAATTGATAACACAAATTAAACAGTGAAAAGATACGGCACGGCATGTCCCATCGTGCATAATAATATAAAATATGGCACGGAATGTCCCTTCGTCCATAAACAATCTAAACATGGCACGGAATGTCCCCTCGTGCATAATAATATAAAATGTGGCACGGAATGTCGCCTCGTGCATAAACAATATAAACATGGCACGGAATGTCCCCTCGTGCATAATAATATAAAATATGGCACGAAATGTGTCCTCGTGCATAAACGATATAAACATGGCACAGAATATTCCCTCGTGCATAATAATATAAAATATAGCACGGCATCACCCTTCGTGCGTTTACACTCTTCCTCACCAAAACAATGATAATATTAATGGCAAGGAATACAGCATGGTGGAAATACAATTCAAAATCACCCGGTAAGGGGAAAGTATCAATCAATATCGTAACGATTTCCCGGCAAGGGTCTCAGCTATAACCAATCATCTCAAATCTATCCTTTACGATTGGGTTTTTAATCGGACCAATAAATAATGAGTTCATCAACCAGATGTTTCAACATTAATCAGCTTCCAAGTAGAGACAATTGCACATTATAACTTACATGGAAGTAATAATAAGGTTTTTATCGAAAATAGACTCACGAGGCCATACGATATGGCGTATTATCGTTGAATATGATAAACATTTAACACATATCATACAACACCTATTCCATCACAAAAGTTAGGCAAGACACTTACCTCGGGTCCAAAATATAGCAATCAACCCTCTAACACCGCCTTCCCCTTATAATTCAACTCCGGAATGGTATTATCTAGACATAATTAACACAAATATATCAATAATGATTCAATAATTCAGTTCCATAACCTAATTATCCATTTCCATGCATTCTTCCAAAAATAACAAAATTTGACCCCGGGCCCGCTTGGTCAAAACACGAGGCTCGGACCAAAACCCGATAATCCATACCCCCACGAGTTCAAATATATGATTTGTTTTGAAATCCGACCCCAAATTGCGGTTGAATTTCCCAAAGTCCCATAATCCCTAACTCTACCCAAATCCCCTAATTTCTACTTGTTTTCATGATTCTAGGCCTAGATTCTAGTGTTGGTGAAGGAAAATTGAAGAAATTGGAGTTGAAGTCACTTATGCAAGTGGTTATGGAGGAGAATTAGCTTGGAGGTCGTCAATGGGGGTTTGAGGAAGAAGAGAATGATGGAAATGAGAAAATCCCGAAATGCATTCTGTTTTTAAGCTATTAGAAATCACTGGGAAAAAATACCCTTCACGTTCGCGGGCCCATGGCCGCGTTCGCGAAGGGTTGACAATCCTGACCTACGCGTTCGCGAGCCTAGGGCTGCGTTCGCGAAGAACAAACCTACCCAGCCCCCCAACCTAACACTACACGTTCGCACCCCTGGGGACGCGTTGGCGTAGAAGCACTGTCCAGTGCTCCGCGTTCGCGTCTCCCTCTACGCGTTCGCGTAGAGTAAGAACCCAGGCCAAGATGATTACCCTTCGCGTTCGCGGGCCCTTGGCCGCGTTCGCAAAGAGTATTACACCAGACACCAGCAAAAAATCAAAAATACCATATTTTTTACCCTTTACACACCCCAATAGCTACCCGAAGCTCACTCGAGCCCTCGGGTCTCCAAACCAAAAACATACACGACTCCCAAATCATCCTACGGACTTATTCAAGCATTTAAATCTCCAAAATATCATCAAGAACAAGCAATTAAACCTCAAATCTCCTAGAATTTTCTCAAAACTTCATAAGGCTTAATTATTCCGATTTTGATCCGAAACTCATCATTTCAAGTCCGTTTTACACCAAATTTCACAGATAACTCACATAATATATATTCAACCTTGTCCGGGCTCCGGAACCATAATACAAGCCCGGAAACACAGTTTTCACATCAAATTTCATTTTCAAAAGTCTCTATTATTTTCAGAAAACAATCTTCTTTAAAAATTCATTTCTCGGGCTTCGGACCTCGAAATTCGATTCCGGGCATACACCCAGGCCCCATATTTTCCTACGGACCCTCCGGGGTCACTCACGGGTCCGGGTTCGTTTACCAAAAATGTTGACCAAAGTCAACTTTATTCCATTAATTATCATAAATTCAACAGTTCAACACATTTCCATATAAAAGCTTCCCGGCTACATGCCCGGGATACACACGCATATCGAGGTGAGATTAACGGAGGCTTTCGGGGCTTCGAAACACAGTTTTCTACTAAATTACACAAGATGAACTTTTGGGTCATCACAATCTCCACCTCTAAAACAATCGTTCGTCCTAGAATGGACATAGAAAAGTACCTGAATGGGGGAACATGTGGGGATAACGAATCCGCATATCGGGCTCGGACTCCCAAGTAGCTGGCTCAACAGGCTGACCTCTCCACTGAACACGAACCGAAGGATAATTATTCGATCTCAACTGAAGAACCTCCCTGGCTAATATAGCTACTGGCTCCTCCTTATAAGAAAAATCCTGGTCTAACTGGACACCGCTGAAGTCAAGTACATGAGATGGGTCTGCAATATACCTTCGGAGCATAGACACGTGAAATACTGGATGCACGGCTGACAAACTAGGTGGTAAGACAAGTCTGTAGGCCACCTCTCCTACCCTGTCCAGAATCTCAAATGGACCAATGTACCTAGTGCTCAACCTGCCCTTCTTTCCGAATCTCATCACGCCATTCATGGGTGATACCCGAAGAAATACCTGGTTGCTTATCATAAATGCCAAATCTCGAACTCTGCGATCCACATAACTCTTCTTCCTAGACTGAGATGTACGAAGTCTATCCTGAATGATCTTCACCTTGTCAAGGCATCCTGGACTAACTCAGAACCCAACTATCTAGACTCTCCCGGCTCAAACCACCCGACTGGAGACCGACACCGTCTACCATACAACGCCTCGTACGGAGCAATCTGAGTGCTCGACTAATAGCTGTTGTTATAGGCAAACTTAGTAAAGGAAGGAACTGGTCCCATGGAGAACCAAAGTCAATAACACAAGCTCACAACATATCCTCCAAAATCTGAATAGTGCACTCGGACTGCCCATCCGTCTGAGGATGAAATGCAGTGCTCAAATCAATCTGGGTGCCCAACTCTCGCTGAAATACTCCCCAGAAATAGGAGGTAAACTGAGTACTTCGGTCTGATATAATGGATATGCACACACCATGCAGTCTAACAATCTCTCTCATATAGATCCTTGCCAACTTCTCTGCTGAATACGAAACTGATACTGGAATGAAGTGCGCTGACTTGGTCAACCTATCCACAACGACCCATACTGCATCAAACATCCTCTGAGTCTGTGGGAGTCCAACTACAAAGTCTATGTTGATACGCTCCCACTTCCACTCGGGAAGCTGAATCTGCTGCATCAAACCACCGGGTCTCTGGTGCTCGTACTTAACCTGCTGACAATTGAAACACAGAGCTACATAAGCTACAATATCCTTCTTCATTCTACGCCACCAATAATGCTGCCGCAAGTCCTGGTACATCTTTGCGGCGCCCGGATGAATAGAATACCTAGAACTATGGGCCTCCTATAGTATCACCTCACGAATGCCATCGACATCGGGTACACAAATACGACCC
The DNA here is from genome assembly GCA_005239525.1 of Nicotiana knightiana. NCBI lineage: Eukaryota > Viridiplantae > Streptophyta > Magnoliopsida > Solanales > Solanaceae > Nicotiana > Nicotiana knightiana. The sequence goes on from ML439938.1 coordinate 51,793, forward strand.
TGCATCCTCAATAATCCCTCAGCATCAACCGTAACCTTCTTGGCATCCCCGTGCCTGACTCTATCTCTAAGAACACATAAATGGCGATCATCATACTGATTGGCCCGAATATAGTCATACAATGAAGAACGGGCTATGGTATGGGCCAAAACACTGCCAGTTTCAGAAACCTCCAATCTCACAAATCGGTTGGCTAACGCCTGAACTTCCAAAGCAAGAGGTCGCTCTCCGACTGATAAATAAGAAAGACTACCCATACTAGCTGACTTCCGGCTCAAAGCATCGGCCACCACATTGGCCTTCCCCGGATGATAAAGAATGGTAATATCATAATCCTTCAGGAACTCTAACTATCTTCTTTGTCTCATGTTCAAATCTTTCTGTTTAAAAAGAAACTGCAAGCTCTTATGATCCGTGAACACCTCACATGGCACACCATACAAGTAATGCCTCCAAATCTTCAATGCATGCACAATAACTGCTCACTCCAAGTCATGAACTGGATATATCTTCTCATGGACGTTCAACTGACGAGAAGCATAGGCTATAACCTTGCCATCTTGCATCAACACTGCACCAAGCCCAACCCGTGAAGCATCACAATACATGGTATATGATCCCGAACCTGTGGGCAAAACCAACACTGGTGCCGTGGTCAAGGCTGTCTTGAGCTTCTGAAAGCTCACCTCATACTCATCAGACCACCTGAGCTGGGCACTCTACTGAGTCAGCCTGGTCATCGGGGATGCAATGGATGAAAAACCCTCTACAAACCGGCGATAATAACCTGCTAAGCCCAAGAAACTCCGGATCTCTGTAGCTGAGGTGTGTCTAGGCCAATCTCTGACTGCTAAAATCTTCTTGGGATCCACCTGATCACCCTATGAAGATACCACATGGCCTAGAAAGGCAATTGAACTCAACCAGAACTCACATTTGGAAAATTTGGCATACAACTAACTATCCCTTAGAGTCTGGAGGACGACTCTAAGGTACTGCTCATGCTCCTCTCGGCTGCGAGAGTTTCATCAATGAAAACAATCACTAATGAGTCCAAATAAGGCCTGAACACTCGGTGCATCAACTTCATAAAAGCAGCGGGGGCATTCGTCAGCCCAATTTACATCACCAAGAACTCATAAGATGTATTAGGGACATCAGACGCCCTAATCCCCAGTTGATGGTAACTAGATCTCAAATCAATCTTTGAAAACATTGAAGCACCCTGAAGCTGGTCGAATAAATCATCAATCCTCGGCAAAGGATACTTTTTCTTAATAGTAACCTTATTCAATAGCTGGTAGTCAATACACATCCCCATCGAGCCATATTTCTTCTTGACAAACAATATTGAAGCACTCCAAGGAGAGACACTAGGCCTAATGAATCCTTTATCCAACAAATCCTACAAATGATCTTTCAACTCTGGTAGGGCCATACGATACGGCAGAGTAGAAATAGGCTAGGTGCCCTGAGCTAACTCAATACAAAAATCAATATCCCTATCGGGTGGCACACCCGGCAGGTCAGCAGGGAGAACCTCTGGAAACTCACAAACCACGGGCACCGACTCCAGCGAAGGAGCCTCGGCGCTAGAATCACGAACATATGCCAGATAGGCCAAACAACTCTTTCCGACCATGTGCCCAGCCTTCATATAAGAAATAACTCTACTAGAAGAATGACTAGGAGTTCTCTTCCACTCCAAATGAGGCACCCCTGGCAAAGCCAAGGTCATTGTCTTGGCATGACAGTCCAGAATATCATAATAGGGGGATAACCAATCCATCCCCAATATAACATCGAAGTCAACCATAGCAAGAGGCAAAAGATCAACCTGAGTCTCCAGACCACCAATGACTACTAAGAAAGCATGGTAGACTCGATCTACCACTGTAGAATCATCCACCGGTATAGAAACATGCACATAAGTGCTCAAGGAATCACGGGGCATACTCAAATAAGGGGCAAAATATGAAGACACATATGAGAATGTAGAACCCGGATCAAATAACATCGAAGCCTCTCGGTCGCAAACTGAAACTGTACCTCTAATAACTGCATCAGAAGCCTCAGCATCAGGTCTGGCAGGAAAGCATAGCACCGGGACTGAGCCCCTCCAATCTGATCATCTCTAGGTCGACCTACTGCGGCCTGACCTCTACCTCTCGTGGCATGTCCTCCACATCTATGAGTCTGACCTCTACATCTAGCACCCCGACTGCCACCTCTAGCTAATTGAGGGGGTGGGGTGCGCCTGATGCGGGAACCACGACACGGGAACTCTGATACTGAGACCCACCAAAACCTCGGGGGAAAAACCTAGAATATGCCCCAAACCACCACAAGTATAACAAGGCCTCTGATGATGTGCCTATTGACTCTGGAACTGGCCCTGTCGACCCTTATAACCACTCTGGAAATTCTGAAGCGGCGTTGCACTAATAGGTGCTGGTGGTGCACCAATAGGAGCTGGCAGTGCATTGTGAGCTACCTGAAGTGTCGAGTGATAGGGTCTGGGAGGATGACCTCTGCCTGAAGAATCCTTGCCCCTAGATGAGGCTCCACTAAAACGACCAAAATGATGGGGCCTCTTGTCAGCCCCCTGACCACCACCCTGTGACATAATCATCTCAATTCTCTTGGCCACATTCGCCGCATCCTAGAACGATATATCAGTACCTGACTCTCTAGCCATCTGAAGTCTGATAGGTTGGGCCAATCCCTCAATAAATCTCCGAACCCTCTCCCGATCAGTGGGAAGTATCATAAGAGCATGTCGGTCTAGAGTGATGAACCTAGTCTCGTACTGAATGACTGACATAGATCCCTGCTGGAGACACTCATACTGCCTCCGAAGGTCTTCTTTTTAAGTAATGGGAAGGAACTTCCGCAAAAATACCTCTGAGAACTGAGTTCAAGTCAAAGGTGCAGACCCAGCTGGTCTGGCTGAGAAATAGTCTCTCCACCAACTATTGGCTGTGCCAGATAACCGAAAAGTAGCGAAGTCAACCCCGTTGGACTCCACTAAGCCCATGTTCTGAAGAACCTCATGGTAGCTATCCAAATAATCCTTGGGATCCTCTGATGGTGGACCAATAAAAGTAGTAGTGAATAACTTAGTGAACTTGTCTAGTCTCCACAAAGCATCCGCTGACATAGCTGCTCCCTCAACTACCAGTGCTGCAATACCCGACTGAGCTACTTCGGTTGGGTGAGGTGCCGAAGTCTGAAATTGTGGAGCTAGCTGCTCTGGTGTGCGAGTGGCAGGAGTTTGGTACCTCCCCCAACCTGAGAGACGGCTGGTGCAGTAGGAAGAAGACCCGCCTGTGCTACACTCTCCATGAGTCCGACTAGACGGACAAGAGCATCCTGAAGCACTGGGGTAGCTATGAACCCCTTCGGGACCCGATCTGGTCAAACTGGGACTGCCGAAACTAGGACCTCCTTGTCAGACTCGACCTGAAGGTCCTCCACTGGGGCTGCTGCTCTAGGCTGAGCCTGGCCCCGGCCTCTAGCACGGCCTCGTCCTCGACCTCGACCCCTGGTAGGAGCTGTAGCAGAAGTATCGGGCTGCTGAGCGGAACCAAGGTAAGCACGTGTCCTCGCCATATGCGAGAGAATAGAATAGAAACTCAATCAGTACTTAGAATTTATATCGCACAACAGAGATGAAAAGAAATGTCGAGTCATCCTAACTTTGCAGCCTCTGGGGGGTAAATACAGACGTCTCAGTACTGATCCCTCAGACTCTACCAAGTTTGTTCGTGAGTTGTGATACCTAAGCAACCTAAAGCTCTGATACAAAATTGTCACGCCTCGAAATCCCACCATCGGGCCGTGATGGCGTCTAACATTGAATCCGCTAGACAAGTCAACGTGTACAGTTAAACTAACATGATAACATCGAATTAACAGAATAAGCTAAAAACAGTTCACAACTTAACAACGGATATAAATATAGTTTCAAAACTAAGTAAAGACAAAATAATACAACGTCGCAATAATTTCCCAAAACCTGGAGTCACAAACTCACGAACTGTCTATAAGATTGCTAAATACAAAGTCTGAAAGGAAATACATGACTGTCTTTGAAAACTAGAGGAAAACAAGACAGAAATGAAGAACTAGGGATAGGAGAGACGCCAAGGCCCACGAACGCCAACGGGTATACCTTGAAGCCTCTAATATGAGCTGAAAAACACTCCCACTAATGATGTCCACCGGGTCCGGCTGCCTAATCTGCACAACATAAAGAAGTGCAGGTGTAGCATCAGTATAACCGACCCCATGTACTTACTAAGTTATGAGCCTAACTTCGGCGAAGTAGTGACGAGGCTAGGACACGACAACAAAATGTACCTGTGCAGTTAAATAGTATAACAAAAACTAAACAAGAATACAATTATGAGGAAAACCATGTTGGGGGTAAGAGATAGCAGATACTGAAATGGCAGAACTGAAAACAACAGTCTAAAATATCTGAAAATAAAAACGTGAATTGAAAACACAAATTAAACAATGAAAAGATACGGCACGACATGTCCCCTCGTGCATAATAATAAAAAATATGGCACGGAATGTCCCCTCCTGCATAAACAATATAAACATGGCACGGAATGTCCCCTCGTGCATAATATATAAAATATGGCACAGAATGTCCCATCGTGTAAACAATATAAACATGGTACAGAATGTCCCCTCGTGCATAATAATATAAAATATGGCACGGAATGGCCCCTCGTGCATAAACAATATAAACATGTCACAGAATGTTCCCTCGTGCATAATAATATAAAATATGGCACGGCATCACCCTCCGTGATTTTACACTCTTCCTCACCAAAACAATGATAATATCAATGGCAAGGAATATAGCATGGTGGAAATACAATTCAAAATCACCCGGCAAGGGGAAAGTATCAGTCAATATCGTAACGATTTCCCGGTAAGGGTCTCAGCTATAACCAATCTTCTCAAATCTACCCTTTACAATTGGGTTATCAATCGGACCAATAGATCATGAGTTCATCAACCAGAGGTTTCAACATTAATCAACTTGCAAGTAGAGACAATTGCATATTATAACGAACATGGAAGTGATAATAAGGTTTTTATCAAAAATAGACTCACGGGGCCATACGATACGGCGTATTATCGTTGAACATGATAAACATTTAACACATAGCATACAATACCTATTCCCTCACCAAAGTTAGGCAAGACACTTACCTCGGGTCAAAAATATAGCAATCAACCCTCTAACACCGCCTTTCCTTAAGAATTCAACTCCAGAATGGTATTATCTAGACATAATTAACTCAAGTATATCAATAATGATTCAATAATTTAATTCCATAGCCTAATTACCCATTTCCATGCATTCTTCCAAAAATAACAAAATTCGATCTCGGGCCCGCTTGGTCCAAACACGAGGCTCGGACCAAAACCCGATCACCCATACCCCACGAGTTCAAATATATGATTTTTTTTAAAATAATACCCCAAATTGAGGTTGATTTTCCTAAAGTCCCATAATCCCTAACTCTACCCAAATCCCCTAATTTCTAGTTGTTTTCATGATTCTAGACCAAGATTCTAGTGTTGATGAAGGAAAATGGACGAAATTGGAGTTTAATTCACTTATCCAAGTGGTTATGGAGGAGAATCGGCTTGGAGGTCGTCAATGGGGGTTTGAGGAAGAAGAGAATGATTGAAATGAGAAAATCCCGAAATGAATTCTGTTTTTAAGCTATTAAAAATCATTGGGCAAAAATACCCTTCGCGTTCGCGGGACCATGGCTGCGTTCGTGAAGGGTTGACAATCTTGACCTACGCGTTCACGAGCCTAGGGCCGCGTTCGCGAAGAACAACCTACCCAGCCCCCCAGCCTAACCCTATGCGTTCGCACCCCTAGGGACGCGTTCGAGTAGAAGCACTGTCCAGTGCTCCGCGTTCGCGTCTCCCTCTACGCGTTCGCGTAGAGTAAAAACCCAAGCCAACATGATTAGACTTCGCGTTCGCGGGCCCTTGGCCGCGTTCGCAAAGAGTATTACACCAGATACCAGCAAAACTTAAAAAACACCAGATTTTTGACCCTTTACACACCCCGTTAGCTACCCGAAGCTCACCCGAGCCCTCGGGTCTCCAAACCAAAAACACACACGACTCCCATATCATCCTACAGACTTATTCAAGCATTTAAATCACCAAAATATCCTCAAGAAGAAAGAATTAAACCTCAAATCTCCTTGACTTTTCTCAAAACTTCATAAGGCTTAATTATTCTGATTTTGATCTGAAACTCGTCATTTCAAGTCCGTTTTACATCAGATTTCATAGATAACTCACATAACATATATTCAACTTGTCCGGGCTCATGAACCATAATACGGGCCCAACAACACAGTTTTCACATCAAATGTCATTTTAAAAAGTCTCTATTATTTTCAGAAAATAATTTTCTTTAAAAATTAATTTCTCGAGCTTGGGACCTCGGAATTCGATTTCGGGCATACACCCAGGTCCCATATTTTCCTACAGACCCTCGGGGACCGTCAAATCATGGGTCCGGGTCCGTCAAATCATGGGTCCGGGTCCATTTACACAAAAATGTTGACCAAAGTCAACTTTATTCCATTAATTATCATAAATTCAACATTTCAACACAATTCCACTTAAAAGCTTCCTGGCTACATGCTCGGGCTACACACGCATATCGATATGAGATTAACGGAGGCTTTCAAGGATTCGAAACACAGTTTTCTGCTAAATTACACAACATGACCTTTTGGGTCATCACATGCATAGACTAGAAAGAAGGCACATTGCAAATTATATGGATCTTACCTTGATGGAGTGATTGTAAAGGGGAAAGAAAAATTAATTGTTTGGCTTTCATCATCCTACTGTTGGACAGAGTTGTGAATGGAACCAAAGCACACGTAATTCCATATGTCTTCATTCTGACAGCAGTGCTTGCACATTTTGGGGTTCCAGTAAAGAAGGCTGAGATGGCTACTGACAAAGATTATTTTAGGAAGGAAACTTTACTGACATGTGACTACAATGTTAATGTTCCTATAGATGAACCTGGTTCATCTAGGAAGCAACCAGTCAACAACAAAGTTAGAACTATGGTGCTGGAAAACGAGATTAAGGATATGGAGATCCTTGGTTTGAAGTCTCGTGTGATTCAGGTTGAAGCTGAGCGGGATGCTCTTAGGGCTGATTTAGCAAAAGAGAGAAAAGAACGACAGTGTTCTTCAGCAGATGCGTTCTCTCCTACAATCCAAGACCACAACCTCCTCTGCACCTTCCCATCCCTAGGCTGTCCAGAGCATCCAAAACTCCTATGTAGACCAGTTATCCAGTTTCAGTTGTTTTTACTCTATTTTTGCTCATGGTTGGTTTGTTTTTGTTTTTCTGTATGGCGGTTCATAATCGTTACTAATAAATGAATTTTTCTTCTAGTTATTGACTTGTCTCAATTTCTTAGCTAGCTAACATTTATTGGCTTCTTGTGTTGATTAATCATGCTTTGCATATGCAGTTGCCTCAATGGCCATGAGTAATAATTAATAAATCTGGTAAGTGTATCATATTGCAAACTTTTCGATGATGCCAAAAGGGGGAAGATATGTGCTGAAGTTTTTCAAACTTTTGTTTTCAAAGTGATATTTATAACCTAATGAACTTGGATTCTCTATGATTAATTCTTAAAACCATACAAAGTGTTTAAAGTGTATACATGATTTAGTACAGAGTTTGTCATCATCAAAAAGGGGGAATTTGTTTACCCATGTCACTGCATAGTTTTGAAGATTGTCAAATAGCTGACCAGTTGGACCAGGTCCATCAGAGCACACATCTTGAACTGAATAGCTGGCACATGAACCGTATATGCATAGGAGATATTTGTGAATGTGAAATATAAATGAAACAAGAGATTGTCTCCTAATGCGAAAAGGTTGCAAACTGATGAGAAGATTGAAGTCGAATTTAGTAAGGAAAGTAACAAAATAAAGGAAGTTAAGTTTCATACGAATTTGTTCACCCAGGTAGAGTTGGACTAGAATTGGACGACAAGGTCAACTGACTCTACAAAAACTTGATGCATTTCTGCTGGAATTATACACGCACAAAAGCTGAAGTTAATAAAAGTCTGAAAGCAAAGTTCCCAGAGTTATTTTTCTAGAAGATTCATTGTACGATTAAAAGGCTACAGTTCAACTAGAAGAACCCATTCCATCTGATTAATTATTGAGTCTAGTTGATTGTAGTAGGAGTTTTAATATTGTATCTTTTCAGCTTTCATAGAATCAATTGTAGTAGGTATGCATTGTTCAAGTTATAGTTAACTTGAAGCTTGTAGAAATTTGCTAGGGCTAGTTACTACAAAGGGATTAGAGTAAGTCCTAGGATTACAAAAGAGTTTATTTTGTATGTCCGTTTGGCTCAGAGTTTTTGGTGAAGTGTTTGAGCAAATCATACTAAGGAGTAGGTCGTGGTTTTTTCACCTTTTGAGCCAGGTGTTTTCCACGTAAAAATCTCTGTGTCTTTACTTTACTGCTTTTAATATTCCGCAACAGTAGAAGTAAGTACATACAGAAGCACTAGGTTCTTCTATTGAGACAACACTCGAAAATTGGGTACCACACAAAGTAACCTATCTTCTTGTGTGGTATTGACGTCTAAAACATTAGATATAATCAACGGAAGATTATACATGAAGAAAATATCTTTTACTCTTTAAAAAAAGTTTAATCAATTCATGTACTTTATTTTCTTTTTGAAAAAATAAAATTGTTTAATTAATTTACAATAACGTGATGATACATAATGGCATATTTATCTTTTAAACACACGCTAGGCCTACCTTTGGCACAAAGAGGTCCCTTACAAATTAGGACGCGCTATTATTTTTTATGCTTTGCTTCCTTACTTGCTATGTTGCTTATTTGACTTTATTATTCTACTAACATCTTGTTTTTAAGAAGAAGAAAGCATTGACTATCCAAATTGCTCACATCTTTATAGGTACTTCCTGAATTTATAATAATAATAATCACCAATCGTTCTACGCTCAATGCTATTTAATTATTCTAGAGCACCGTGTAATTGTAGGCCCAAATTTCTATTAGGCCTACTTTATTTCTTAGAGTCTAATTAAGATATCTTTTTAGTCTCTAGGCATGATCTTCTCTTTCTTATAAGGTAGGACGTTCTGCCCGCGAACTCTTCAACAAGCTCGGTTCGTCATGAATTTCCTCGATATTCGTACTTTAAACTAGCCTTAAGGGTTAAACAACAATGAACATTTTACTCCCTATATCAAGATATCATTCCCACTTCTTTAAAAACTGGCGTAATCTTTTATAATTAGAAAATGTTTTTCCTATCTAATTCTTGAGTTGATTTTATTCATGTTCTTTTCATTAAAATGTAGTTAAATATTTTTTAAAAAAAAATTATTGCCATTCGTGCCTCATATAATTTTCAAATCTTCCTTAATCTTTCCGACTCTGATATAATCCACCAACATAAAATACTTGTCTTGTAGCTTCATGTTTCATATAATCCATTTAGCATTCAATATACAACACAGAACTTTAACCTTCATGCCAACTCTCATTTACAAGTGGGTAGATGTCAAAACTTGTGCAATCTATCAAGAAATAGAAGGCCATTATTTGGTCAATTTGCATCGTCAAATTATTCTAGAATTTTTACTAATGCGATTCAAATGTCTGTATCGCCTTATTCCAGGCCGTCGAGATTAATCTTCATGTACCCGTTAATTCTATATTTTGGCACGTTAGTCGAGGTACTACCCCATAAATCTCAAACGGTTGGCACCATATTCCCACATCTCGACAACTTAAGATTTTCCAATGCAAAAAAAAAAAAAAAATAGAGTATTTTCATTTCAACTGACGACCATATCCTTATCAGTTATTTTGATTCCAAGCTTGCCTATATCCAAATACCAACAAATTATTTTCTAATATCAAAATCACCCATCTGTGATCTCTCTTAAACATTGCAATATTATAAGATCCGATCTCGTATGTTTCTTAGGCATGCATTCACAAATATTCTATCCTTAGCCTTCAATACTTATCTACTCCAGGTGACTAGTTATATTTTTTTCCCAAAAGAGGTTGACTTAAGTTGAACATCAAAGCATAAAAACTTCAAGGACGATATGGCTGGCCAAATTACAGTGATTGACCTAGATGCGGATGAGTTTGAGTACAAGAAATCCAAGTCATATCAAGACAAAATTGCTATGTTTGAGACAAAGGTAGCACAAATGGAGCAAGAAATTGATGGCGTTAAGAAAATGATAGCCGATCATAAGAACTCATCCAAAGAAGAAGGTTACTCCCCATTTTTCGCAACTGCACCTCCCACTTATGAGTGTAATGCCTAGTTTTTTTCAAATTTTCACTCTTTCTTGGTAGAAAGGGCATTCTAAGCTGCCAAGAAAGTGTATGAAGACGAATCATGATTAACATGGACTCTACAACAAAATTTGAAAGATCATTCCAACCCACATTCCCTTATTTAGGATACGTATGCAACATACGTAAGGCTCAGTCTCAATATAGCAAAGAAATTGGGGCAGAGTTTTAGCACGCATGTTGAGTATGCTCGAAAAGGGAGTAACAACCAAAAACTTCCTAAATATTGGGGCAATTTTTTGAAAAATTCCAGAGTCATGCACGGAAAAGAACTTGTGCTAGAGCTAAAGCTTTGATGATCGACATAAGTCAACCCTTCAGAAAACTTCAAATCATTCCACTTTCATGTCAACAAGTCTCATGCGTTAGAGCCCTCTAGATAACAAGTCCTTCCCGTCCATCCATTTTGCAACTTAGGTCATTATTTCTAGTTTAGGGATCCCACATAACCATATCATGAACTAATCTATCTAATCATATACTTTATTATTTCATGCATTTATTTTATTATGATGAATACGCTAACGCTTTACTTTTTGTTCGTATAGTTTTATTTTTTCTTCAAAGGTTTCCTAGTATTGAACATTGTTTTGGCTACGAATCTGCATAAATAACAGGGCTATAATGTCATACCATTTTGAAGAACTCAGTACCGATATGGGACTATTGCAAGCATAGAATGATGGTACCAAGGCGCATGTGGTGCAAAGGAAAGTGTTGGTCAATCTGGGAAGCACTTTCAACCATCTTCCAAATACAACTTCCACTTCCAGCTCCACCCAAAATATTTGCTTAACCATATCTCCTTGCCCAACTCCTACTTATACAATCTTTCTACAAATGCCAATAACCTGCAATCTCAATCAAGTCATGATAATGCTTAATGCCCAACTTCCTATAACTACAATTCCGTTTGAAGAAATCAAGAAAACACAATTAGTAGTATGCCCACATAAGACACATGGAAAAGAAATCTTGCAGATTTACTGTAAAGATTTGGATAAAGAACTCCACGATCTGAAGAAAGACATTGTAGAAGAATTGCAATCAAGAAATTATCAAAGTCTAAGATATGAAGACATATGCCTGCAGCCGGATGTAAAACTCCCACAAGGGTACCAGATGACATAGTTTAATACTTTCAATGGGAAGGGAAATCCCATTTCTCATTTGAAAGAGTACTGTAGCAGTTTAATCGGCATAGGACGCAATTAGGCCATTCGAATGAAGTTATTTTTCCAAAGCTTATCCAGACCAGCACTTGTTTGGTACAAAAAACCTGATTTTGGAAAATGGTGCACATGGGATGATATGGATCACAATTTTGTAAAGCAATATCACTTCAACCTTGTAATGGATCCAGATATGCGTAGTCTGAACAAAGTAGAGAAAATTCCACATGAATCTTTTCAGGATTATGCAATCATGTGGAGAGTTGAAGCTTTGAAGGTGCACCCTCCTCTATTCGAGAAAGAATTGATTTCAATATTCATTGACATTCAAAATGGCATATATTATGAATAGTTGGCTACTGCGAACGTGCGTAATTTCTCATACATGATTCGAGTCGGGGACTTCCTAGAAAGTGGCATTAAAGAAGGAAAAGTTAGCATGCGAACTATCAATCATGATTTACAACCATAGATGCGAGAAAACTGGAAAGGTAAAGAGAAGGAAAATTCCTCAGTTTCTATGACTATGCATCAACCGAAATTCCATCATGATCACCAGCTCGTGAAAAATCGTGCTATCTCTAACACCCATAACATGCACCTCCAGCCTACTCGCCAACAAAGCATTCACCATCAATATCATCAAGCACAAGTCGCTTCTCACCAATCAAAGAAAAGGAAGCCACGTGACTTCACAACTTTGGCTGAATCAATATCTAGCATATTCGCTCGACTGAATGACTCAGGAATTATGCAGCGAAGAAAAGGAAGAGTATTGGACTCTTTGCATCCATTATTCGATCCTTCCAAGTATTGTGCCTATCATTCAAATGCCCAAGGCCATGACAAAGAAGAATGCCTAGCAGTAAAACATAAGATTCAAAATATGATTGACACTAACAAATTACGAGTGCACCTACCGGCTGGAAGATGTACCTCAAGAGCAACTAGAAGAATCACAGGCAATATACTGATTGTGGTTGGGAATTTGAAGAAAAACCTCTGTCTAAACGTAGGTCGTCCACCTGATTAATAGGACACGAGGTCGTTCGCCTAATTAATAGGACATGACATCGTTCGCTTGATTAATAGGACATGAGGTCGTCCGCCTGATTAATAGGACATGAGATTGTCTGCCCGATTAATAGGACAGGTGGTCGTTTGCCTGATTAATAGGACATGAGGTTGTTTGCCTGATTAATAGGACATAAGGTTGTCCACCTGATTAATAGGACATGAGGTAGTGCGATAGATCAATAGGACACAAAGTTGTTCGCCTGATTAAATGGACATAAGGTTGTCCACCTGATAATAGGATATTAAGGAAGTCTGCCCGATTATAAGACAAAAGGTTGTCCGTCCAAACAACGGGACACTTTAGCACATATTCACATACTTTTCATTAACTCATTTTGACCTAGATGGTCATATTTTTATTGTCATTACTGAAATGCATCATTATCATAAATCACTGCCAAGCACATCTATAAATCGCATGTTATTTCTAAAAATCATCATTGGCATAAAGCTACAATTTCATAAAATAATTTGGCCGATGAGGCTGCATTGTATAAGTTAATGCCTGAAAGGTGTCATAATATTACTTTACAACACATTGCATCTCAATATCCTCTCTACTGACAAGTTTGCCTAGCATATTAAGCTTTGCAGGAAACATAGCACAACGCGGAACTATATTGTCACGACCCGGAATCCCCATCGTTGGGACCGTGATGGCGCCTAGCACTACATTTGCCATGCAAGCCAACGTTATAGGTTATTTAGCAAATTCTTTACATTTAAGTGATTATCAGCAACCAAGCTAAAATAAACCGAAATAAACGTGAAGCTATATAAATAAGAACTTTAATTACATACTATTTCTTCCCAGAATCTGAAGTCACAATTCACGAACCTACTAAGATTTTTCTACAAGTATTTGTTCGAAAGAAAGTACAATTGTTTGAAATAAAGTAAAAATTCAAGTATGGGAGTGTAAAAGGGGACGCCAGGGCCTGCGAACACCAATAGGACTACTTTGGGTCTCTTAGTTTTGAAGTCTAGAACCAACCTCTCTATTAGCCACCACCTGCAAATAAATCTGCACAGGAAGTGCATAGTGCAATATCAGTACAACCGACCCCATATACTGGTAAGTGCCGAGCCTAACCTCAACGAAGGAGTTACGAGGCTACGACGGGACACTCACAATATAATCTGTATACAATGAATAATAAAGGCAGAATAAAGTAAAAACAGTACCTTGCAAGAAATAAATACAGTATCCAACGTGTTTCATCAGAGTTCAACTATTACCAATCCTTAAGTGCAATCCAAGACTACCGTACATATAAGACAGTCAAAGAAAAGGAATAAACATATAGATTGTTGCGGCGCGCAACCCAATCCTACCGTACATATCATAATCCTCCCTTATTTCCTCTTAATAACATAAACAACAGAATATAAATGAAAGTTTTGCAGCGTGCAACCTGAGTCCACCATATCACAATAATCACAATCACAGTTCACCCTAATTCAACCATATTACACTTGTTGCGACGTGCAACCCGATCCCACTGTATCACAATAATAATAATCACAGTTCACCCTTATTTCACCACATTCCACCCTTATTACACATGGTTCATCATGCAACTCGATACCACCATATTATTATCAATTACTCAGGAAGTACAGAAATTTAACAATTTAACATAAAATCCTTCTCAATACTTAAGCTTCAGAACATGGCAAGTGGGAATCTTGTACTCAATAGAACCTTACACAAATAATACTACTCAGCGAGATTAATCCTGAATTTCACTAAAACACCAATAAGAACCGCTTAAGCAAGTAATAGGAGACAATGAAGCTATGAGATATCTAATACATTCAACAAGGAGAAACAATATATAACAACTAGTAGTTAGGCATGGAAATACAAGAAAAGCATGTAATAGTTAAAGCAGGGAAAGAAACAATATAAGAAGAACGAAAAAGAAATAAGCAAGGCAGATAAATTGGCGGCGCATAAGTACTCGTCAACTCACATATACGCCGCTCACATAAATTTCATATAGCAAATAATTCAAGGGTTCCTGATCCCTTAAGTCAAGTTTAGCCACAACACTTACCTCGCTCTACAGGCCACTCAATGCTCGATTACCACTTTTCCTCTAGAATCCATCTCCAAACCACTCATATCTAGCCACAATTATCTTAATAACATCAAATATTGCTAAAGGAATCAATTATAATGCATAAATTTATATATCTCAAACTTTCCCCTAAAAAGTGAAAAATTGACTCGGGCCCGCTTGGTCAATACTCGAGGTTTAGACCAAAACTCATTCACCCATTCATCCCCAGCCCGAATATGCAATTAGTTTCAGAACCCGACCCCAAATTGAGGTGTAAATCCCCAGTTAGAAAATCCCCCAATTCTTCTAAATCCCTTGTTTTCTACCATGAAAGAACAAATATTAGGACTATGAATTAATGGGTGATATTAGACACGGAAGAAAATAAGTTAAAGAGTACAAACCTGTGAATTAGTGTTGAGTTTTCTCTTCAATACCGCACCTAGGCCGAGCTCTAATGGAGAGTTTATGAAAAATGGGTAAAATCCTATTTTCTAATCTATTTTAAGTCACTGGCATCAGGCCTTCTTCGCATTCACGAAGCGCCTGCCACGATTGCGAAGCAGCGGCTGAAATAGCCTACGCGTTCGCGTGATACTCTTCGCGTTCCTGAAGGCTTATGCCCACCAGCCCATGCGTTCGCGAGCAATGTGCCGTGTTCATGAAGAGTATAGGTCGCTCCCCCTACACCATGTCCCATGATAACGCGTTCGCGAAGGGTAATGCTCCATTGTTCCACGTTCGCGACCTAGCCTTCGCGTTCGCGAAGAAGAATTTCCACCCAGATCCATTTCATTCTTCGCATTCGCGAGAGTACCTTTGTGAACGCGAAGAAGGAAACCGGATGGCAGCTCAAGCTGAGGAAAATGAGATTTTCGACGTTCAAAACATCCCGTAGTCCACCCGAAACTCATTCGAGCCCTCGGGGCTCCAAACCAAATATACACACAAGTCCTAAAACATCATACAAACTTGGTCACGCGATCAATTCACCAAAATAATAGCTAGAAATACGAATTGAACACCAATACAAATGTAATATCCACCAATTCACCACAAATCCAACCAAAAACCCAACAACAACAACAATAACAACCAAACATCCAATTAATACTTAGAAACTAACAAATTAAAGTTCAATTGAACATCACAATCCAAAACGAAGAAAATACTAATTACAACAAGTTCAAAATTATTCAATCTAATCCAAAATTGGTTTTATTAGTCTAGTTCAAAGTATATCAAAGTAATTGTCAAGGGGTGTTTTCTACAACATCATCATCATTGTCTGATGAAATTTCATCTACAAGACATTACTAGAGAGCGGTCTTGTGGAGAACGGGAAGAACGATCACGGGGAGGATAAGAGGAAAGATCACGAGCAGGATAAGAGGAACGATCACGTGAAGTTCGAGCCTCTAGCGATGAATCACTAGACGGGGGCAACGGAAAAGATCCAGTAGATAGGAGATTTATGGTTTGATCTTGCATGCCAAGGAATTGAGCATCTCTAACCATTTCTATTTCCTTGGTCGCTTCTAGCTCAGATGTGAGCTTTGTAACTATCTCCCGCATAGCCGAAAGGATCTCCCTATTAAGTTCGTCGCCTTGCAAGGAAGCCCTTATTCCTTGCATTCCACACCTATAGTAATGTAATTTTTAGTAGGAATCCCCTATACCTTCCCCCATTTTGCACCTCCAACAACCTCCAACCATATTCTTTCAGCATCCTCGTCCGAATGTTGGGTTGGCTCGCCCGATTCACCAGCTAGCTGACTATGAATAAAGTTCTCCACATGACTTTGGTAGCGATCCTACATTATTTTAAATTAAATTAGTATTTAAAAATACTTATAAAAGTAAATTATAACACTAAAGAAAATTGAAAGCTTACATATGTAGTCGAGGCCCGGCCGTCGACCCATCTATCTCCATCCCCCTCTTTCTTCTTCTTTACAAGATGTGTCTCCTTGAATGGCTCATCATGGCTCATTGGGCGCCCATACTTCATTTTCTGAAAACAAATTAGTTTATTTAATAAATAGAATTGATATACTTATAAAAGTAAAATAATTTAATTAAGAAATTACAAATCTTCATTTTATTGTACCCAGGCTGATAACACCCCCAATGTGCAAGGAGCCTCCCTTCACGGATGAGCAGGCTTTCTTTCCGTTTTTGCTCCTCTATAAGAGATCTATGATAAGCCATTGCCTTGACAAATCATTCCATAAATTCTCAAGTAAGCAGCTAGGCCTCTTGTTCCGCAAAGGTCTTGCGATCTTTATGACGAAAAGATGCAACCACTTCCGCCGGTATTCCCATATACACTTGCTCTGCATTTCAAAAGTTAAATATTAGATGGAAACATCATAAAAAAAAATTATTAAACTGCTTAAAAGAACATTTATACCTTAAACTAATTGAAATTTTCTCCTTCAGCGACAATGGGAAATCAGTCCAAGTCGCATAAGGGCCATCATAAAGGTTTTTGATGGAATTAGTGATTATCTTCGTATTTTGCTTACCCGGCCTGAACCTGCAACTTAAAAATAAAAACACATGAATATATTAGTAAAAACATCACAAAAAAATAGACGCAAAAATAACAAATAACTCTTACCCTTCACCCTCAGGGACTATGATGATGCTTCCATAGCAATCATACTACACTACCTCTAGATCATCATCCTCAACATGTGTATAAGAGGCATGTGTAGACAGTGTAGGGGGATCAGAGCTATTGTCTCGAAGGTGAAGGCCTGAAAAAGATGAAGTGGATGATGAAGATGGTTGCGATCTCTGTGACTGCGACATAGCTGGATGCGACCCATGTGGCTGTGCTACTGATGCCTGTGACCGTCGTGGCTGTGACATAGTTGGATGCGACCCATGTGGTTATGATAACTGATGGTTGTGACCCCAGTGGCTGTGATATGAATGTACGTGATCCATGTGGATGGGATATGTAAGGATTCAATCCACATGGATGTGATGAGAATGGTTGTGATGCACGTGGCTATGATGCAGATAGCTGCGATCCACGTGCCTGTGAGGCAGCTGGACTGTATGTCGGACGTTTAGTCCTATGGACCTGTGATGGAAGACCTAGTTTCTGGATGAATGTCTAGGCCTCGTGATGTTTTGGCAGCCCAATATAGTGGTGCGGTGGAGGATAAGACATAGGCATCTCTGAAGAGGGTGGAAAAGAGGGAGTATTATTATGTACCCTCCTCTTTCTGTTCCTAGCCCTTTCTCGACCTCGATTACTGTAAGGGTCATTGTTAACTTGACCCTTGCATGCCATCTGCATAATAAAATACATATTAATATTAAAACTTATAAGAAACTAGTTATAAAACGAGAGTGCTTTAAAAAACCAATTTTTTAATCCTCGTCGACGTATTGCTCCTCGTCCGAGAATTTCTCATCCTCACTTGTTTAAATTTAATCAAATGATTCTTCATCCTCAATTTTTATAATTGTTACTTCATTTATATCAACTTCTTCCAATATGCGTTCAGGATGTTCCAAATCATTTTGTAACTGATCGTCCACTATTTGGTGAAAATTGGAGATATCATTTTGATATGCAACATCTAACACATTCTCGACTTCCACCCTACATACATGCTTAGTTTTCATGATAACCTACCAACCGGACTTATTCCTCCGCATTGTATAAGGAGAAAAATACACTTGCCTAATGTTATGTGCTATAATGAAAGGATCATAGAAATCATTGTCACGACCCAAAATCCTAACTCAGGTCGTGATGGAGCCCAACACCAGGGTTAGGCAAGCCAACACTTAGGTCACTAAGGATTTTCACATATTTAATTAAACATCCCAACCCGCGCCAAGTTTTAAAGTTCAAAACATTAATTGAACAAGATAATTAGCCAATTTAACCAAAAGCAGTCATAAAGAGACGTGAGCCAATATATATACAGACCCGCAAACCATAATATCTACCATGTGTGTTCCAAGAACTAGTGTCACAAGTCCTACAAGCATACTAACAGAATATACAAAAGATATAATATAACTGTCCCACTGTCTGAAAGAAATAGAGGGGAATAACAAAAGAAACTCCATGGTGCTGCCGAGAATCGTCAGAAGAAGAAGATCACTATGAAGTCAGGTCCAATCTATACTCAAAATCGAGCTCCGGTATGATAACCAGATGCACCAGCCTCAGAACCTGTACAATCAAGAACAGAAGCGTAGCATGAGTACATAAAAAATATGTACCTAATGAGTATCCCGCGTAACCTCGAAGAAGTAGTGACGAGAGTTCGACTTGGTACTTACTAGGGTGAAAACAATACAAATTTAATACATGATAAACAGAATTAGCAGTACATGAGCAACAACTAGCACTCGATAGTAGTTTTACTTTGTACCTTTCCATAGCATAAAAGCTACTTAGTTCCCTTTTTTTTATAAAATCAAAATATAAATTACAGGGCTTCCCATCAATTATCAACACATAACAAGCCGTGAACGAGCAGCCGGTACGACGTGAAAAGTACATGTGCACTACCGAGGGTCAAATGAGCCGAACCATAGATGCATCTATCTACCCCGCTCGCGAATCGAACATGCGACGCGGTTAATATAATAATAACACTACCCCAATCGCGAGTCATTCATGCGACTCGGGTTAATATAATACTAGGACTACCTCACTCGCGAATAATTCATGCGACTCGGGTTCTCGTATAAATACATGATTCACAGGAAATTTCGGAGAATTTACCAGGGAACATACTAAGATAATAAGAATTTAATAATGTCGAATTCAAAGCATAACTTCTTAGGCCTTCACATGTGAGATTCGAGGATATTAGACTACTTAGACCATATGCAAGATCACAGATATAACACATAGAGCATACTTGTGAGTCCTAAACTACCCGACAAGGCATAGTAGTAGCTACACACGGGCTCTCGTCACTTCGTACATGCGCAGCCCCAACAAATAAGGACAAACAACCATTTATAATCACCTACGGGGACGATTCCCTCTTACAAGGTTAGAAAGGAGACTCACCTCGGGTCAAACCTACTCCCCGGGTCAAGAATGCGCCCGAAACTCCGAACTCGTCTTCCAAGGACTCGAAACTAATCAAATGTTATACAAATATATCAATTTCCACTAATAATTATGAAATTCTCCTATGTACTTAATTATTTCACCTTCCTTTGAAAAATCCTAAAATACACCCCCGGGCCCATATGCTCGGATTCCGGAAATTTCGAAAGAATCAATTACCCATAACCTAAGGATCATTAATATATAGTTTTTGCATGATTTCATGGCTAATTAACGTGTAATTCCCTAAATTTTCATGCATTAAATAACTTTAGGGTAAACTTCACGACCCAAACCGATGGGCCGACGGGCACCCGATACCTTACTTGATCGAGTACCAACGTAACGTATCTTTCTTATTAAATTATAATATACTCGTGACATACGAGCCTAATAGGCCGACATAATCATTTATAAATTTAAAACATAGGCCGACGAGGCCGTACAATCTTTCACGTATACATCATATGTCTACAAGCCTCTAAGAATACATAAATGTCATAACGGTCGGGATAGATCCCCTCCATACCAATCAATACCTGTCTAAATCATATTAACCAAACAAGAGACTCCGAAGCAAATGGAGCGCACCAACATCTTCCGCTGAGCAGATAGCCTACTTGGAGGGCTCTCGACCTGTCTATAGGGACCTGCGGGCATGAAACACAACGTCCCCAGAAAAAAGGGACGTCAGTACGAATAATTTACGGAGTATATAAGGCACATAATAAATACATAAGAGACATAAAAGAGATATAGAGTAATTGACTCAACCTGTATATCTGGATAACTGTGAAAATAATAAATCACTTTTAGCATCATGCATATGCATATGAATATCATGTCGTGCATAGATATAAATCTGTATGAATTTCCAAAATCCCTCACCTTCATTCTTGGCTTTGCCTTTCTGTATAATTCCCTTACCAAGCGAAGTTTGGTATTAATTCAAGATAAGTGAGTATCATTCTTGACTTAGCATTCCATATGTCTCCATTAGCAGAATGAGTTCGGTATTACTTCAAGAGAAGTGACTGTATGTCTCCATTACCAAATTGAGTTTGATGTTAATTCAAGAGGAGTGAGTATCATTATTGGCTTAACTTCCAGATAACCCATATATTGCATAAAGATAAAACTTCTTTTGGTGTCTCATCCGTAATCTTCTTTATCCAAACAATGAAACTTTGAAATTTCAAATAAATTCTTTAAAATGGTTAATTAGTAGGTCCTACTAGTTAGGTGACTTAGGCCACAAATCTCACCATGTTTTTCCACCTTGATATGTGTCTTTAAGAGTCACAATTTGAAGCTAATATTGCTGCCACGTGGGGTAGGGGTGGGAATTAAGAATTATGTAATATCCCGCTACCCGGTATTTAACTAATTACCCGCATAATTAAGAATTTTCTCAAATTACTTAAAATTCTTCTTATTTTTAATACACTTTATATATCCCAATATCATGGTCATATGGCACCTTGTATGGTACTAGTCCGTAAATAACGAGTATTAATGCTCGGCCCGTATTTTATCCTCACATGCCAAACTTGGACGAAAATTCATTTTTATTTGCTTGCTTCCCCTTTCACCTTCACAAATTTACTTATCACTTGTGAAATAGCATAATTCTTATAATCTACAAATAATCTTTTCCTTGGACTGATGCCAATTACCTTACGACAAATTCAATGTAAAATACTGCAGGGTGCAAAATCATCGTAACTTATTAAGGCAGAGCGTAATATTGACGTAATATTGCGGGGCGTAACAGTAACATCCACTTACCTTTCAGTAGCTAGGTCGTGAGGCTCTTTTTCAAGCTCTCAAGGTCGTCTATGGTGGAAGAAAATGGAGTGAAAATGGAAAAA
Source organism: Nicotiana knightiana (assembly GCA_005239525.1). Classification (NCBI taxonomy): domain Eukaryota; kingdom Viridiplantae; phylum Streptophyta; class Magnoliopsida; order Solanales; family Solanaceae; genus Nicotiana; species Nicotiana knightiana. The sequence continues at coordinate 73,543 of ML439938.1, forward strand.
TCCCGTGTTTTAAAGATCTCACTACCTAATGTGGTTCTGCACCTGCGAGTAAATGCTCGCACCTACGGAAATGGAACAAGGGGCCTGGGCTCGCACCTGCCAAACGGAGTCCGAACCAGCAGGCACATGTGGGAAAGGGCCCGCACCTACGAGGAGAGGGCAGCCCACCTGGAGGTCGCACTTGCGAGGCCGAGATCGCAGGAGCGGTCCCGCACCGGCGACTAAGCAACCGCACTTGCGGTCAAACCAGAACAGGTGCACCAACAATTGCTTCAGCTGGTTTTTGGCCTCATTTGGTGCCCGAGAGGCACCTGGGCCCACCCAATCCCCGTCCAAACATACCAACAAGTCCCAAATCATAATACGGACTCGCTCGAGCCTTCGAAACACCCAAAAAATTAATTCGCTAAAATAGCGCCGGACTGAGCTATACTACTCGGAATGACCCACAATTTTGTGAACAAGTCATGAATGATATAACATAACTATTACCGATCTCGGATTTCTGTTTGAACCTCGATAACACAAAAACACATCCCAAACCACAATATGAACTTAAGGAAACTCTTTTTAACTATTGGGCGCTGAAACGCTCCCGGGTCATCCAAAACCCATTCTGAACATACGCCCAAGTCTGAAATCATCATACGAAGCTACTGGAACCGTCGAAACTCGATTCCGAGGTCGTTTACTCAAAATATTGACCAAAGTCAAACATGGCCTTAAAGGCCAACCTTAAGGAACCAAGTGTTCCTATATCACTTTAAACACTTCCGAATCCCAAAACACCCGTCCCCGCAAGTTATAAATCATAATAAGCAACTATGGGGAGTTTCATTTAGTGGAATGAGGTCCGACAATGCAAAACGACCGGTCGGGTCGTTACATTCTCCACCTCTTAAACAAATGTTCATCCTCGAACGGGTCTAGAATCGTACCTGAAGTGCTGAATAAGTGTGGATATCTGCTCCGCATGTCCTCCTCGGAATCCCAGGTCGCCTCCTCGACTGGTTGGCCCCTCCACTGGACCTTTACGGCAGAAACTCTCTTGGATCTCAACTGGCGATCCTGACTGTCAATTATCGCAACTGAATCCTCCTCATAGCCCAACCTCTCATCTAACTGAATAGTGCTAAAATCAACCACGTGAGAGAAGTCGACGTGGTACCTCCGGAGAATGGATACATGAATGACCAGATGAATTCCTAACAAATTGGGGGGTAAAACTAGCTCATAAGCAACCTCCCCAACTCGCCTCAACACCTCAAAGGGACCTTTAAACCTCGGGCTCAACTTGCCCTTCTTTCCGAACATCATAATAACCTTTATCGGCTAGACTTTCAACAGAACCTTATCTCCCTCCATAAATGGTACATCGCGCGCCCTCTGATCCGCGTAATTCTTATGTCTGGATTTTGCTGTGCGGAGCCTCTCCTTAATCAGCTTCACCTTCTCCAATGCATCCTTCACCAAGTTAGTGCCATATAACTTAGGCTCGCCAGGCTCAAACAACCCGATAGGAGAACGACATCGCCGACCATACAAAGCCTTAAATGGAACCATCTCGATGTTGGACTGGTAATTATTATTGTAAGCAAACTCGGACAATGGCAAGAACTGGTCCCACTGACCTCCGAAGTCAATCACACATGCCCTGAGCATGTCCTCCAATATCTAAACTGTACACTCCGAATGGCCATCAGCCTGAGGGTCAAATGCTGTCCTGAGATCTATCTGGGTACCCATCTCACTATGCAATGCTCTCCAAAAGTGCGAGGTGAACTGAGGACCTCGATCTGATATAATGGAGACCGGTACACCGTGCAACAAGACTATCTCCCGAATGCAGATCTGTGCCAACCTCTCAGAAGTATATGTAGTAGCCACTAGAATGAAATGCGTTGATTTGGTCAATCTATACACAATGACCCAAACCGCGTCAACCTTTTGCAAAGTCCGAGGCAACCCAACCACGAAGTCCATAGTGATGCATTCCCACTTTCACTCAGGAATGGGAATTTGCTGAAGTAGGTCTCCTGGCCTCTGGTGCTCATACTTAACCTGTTGGCAATTAAGACACCTAGCCGCATACTCCACAATATCCTTCTTCATCCGCCTCCTCAAGTAATGTTGCTTCAATTCACGATACATCTTCGTAGCACCAGGATGAACATAATACCGAGATCTGTGGGCCTCCTTTAGAATCCTCCCTCTCAGGCCATCGACATTAGGAACACATAAACGACCCTGAAGTCTCAGAACACCATCCTTTCTAGTACTTACCTCCTTAGAACCACCCTGAACCACTATCTCCCGTAGCTTTGCCAAGTACGGATCATCAAACTGCCGAGCCTTAATCTCTCCCAATAACGAAGACTGAGCAACCACATGTGCTAAAACTCAGCGGGGCTCTGAAAGGTCTAACCTCACCAGGCGATTAGCCAAGTACTGAATGTCCAAGGCTAGAGGTCTCTCCTTTGCTGCATAATAAGCCAAGCTACACATACTCTCTGCCTTCCTGCTCAAGGCATCTGCTACAACATTTGCCTTGCTCAGATGATAAAGAATGGTGATATCATAATCCTTCAACAACTCAAGCCATCTGTGCTGCCTCAAATTAAGATCTCTCTGCTTGAAAAAGTGCTGCAAGGTGCCGTGGTCTGCATAAACCTCACAGGACACCCCATACAAGTAGTGCCTCCAAATCTTAAGAGCATGAACAATCGCCGCCAACTCTAAATCGTGCATATGGTAATTCTTCTCATGAAATTTCAGTTGGCGCAAAGCATAAGCAATAACTCTCCCTTACTGCATCAACACACATCCCAAACCAACGCGTGAAGCATCACAATACATCGCATACATCCCAGAACCGGAAGGCAATACCAGAACTGGTGCTGAGGTCAGTGCTGTCTTGAGGTTCTGAAAGCTCGCCTCACACTCGTCGGACCATCGGAATGGGGAATTATTCTGAGTCAATATAGTCAATGGATCTACAATAGAAGAGAACCCCTCCACAAATCGGCGAGAATAGCCTGCTAGGCCCAAAAAGCTCCTGATCTCTGTAGCTGAAGTAGGACACGACCAACTCTGAACTGCCTCAATCTTTTCCGGATCAACCTTGATACCCTCTCCGGATACCACATTCCCCAAGAATGCCATGGAATCCATTCGGAACTCACACTTGGAGAACTTAGCATATAGCTTCTGTTCTCGCAAAGTCTGGGGCACAACCCTCAAATGTTGCTCGTGCTCCCCCAGGCTACGTGAGCAAATCAAAATGTCATCAATGAAGACAATGACAAAGATATCAATATAGGGCCTGAACACCCTGTTCATCAAGTCCATAAATGCTGCTGGGGCATTAGTTAAGCCAAAGGACATCACCAGGAACTCATAATGGCCATATCTCGTACGAATCTTAAACTGATGATATCCCGATCTCAAATCAATCTTAGAAAACACCGGAGCACCCTGCAACTGGTCAAACAAATCATCGATGCACGACAAAGGATACTTGTTCTTAATGGTAACCTTGTGCAACTGGCGGTAATCAATACACATCCGCATGGACCCATCCTTCCTCTTCACGAATAGAACTGGAGCAGCCCACGACGATACACTCGGTCGGATGAACCCCTTAGCCAACAACTCCTCAAGCTGCTCCCTCAACTCCTTCAACTCTTTCGGAGCCATACGGTACGGAGGAATAGATATAGGTTGGGTCCTTGGAGCTAAATCAATGCAGAAATCAATATCACGATCCCGAGGCATGCCTGGAAGGTCTGAAGGAATACATCAATAAACTCTCGGACAACTGGCACCGAATCAATCGTCGGAGACTCGACGGTGGTGTCCCACACATAAGGAAGATAGGATAGACAACCCTTCTCGACCATACGTCGAGCCTTCAGGAATGAAACAACCTGGTTGGCTGCACTAACTGAGGAACCTCTCCACTCCAGCCTAGGCGACTCAGGCATGGCTAAAGTAATTGTCTTGGTATGGCAATCTAGCACGACATGATAAGAAGATAGCCAATCCATGTCTAGAATAACCTCAAAATCAACCATGTCGAGCAATAGAAGGTCCGCTCGGGTCGCGAACCCACAGAAGGTCACCACATAAGACCAATAGATTCGGTCTACTACAACAGAATCGCCTACAGGAGTGGACACAAATAACACTGATGCCTCTCTACCCCATACTGAAATAATACCTCTAATCATGGCATCTGAGGCTACTGCATCTGATCTGGCTGGAATAACATAGAATCTAGCTAGAGCATCAGAAGATTGAGCTCCGCCAGAATGAACATGAGCTGACTGACCTCCCTCTGGTTGGCCTCTAGCTCTAGGACAACCCCTACCGACCTCTCCTCCACCTCTAGGTGGCCTGACTGCTGGTGCTGGACTCATAGGCTGATAACCTTGCTGCACTTCCTTGCCCCGAAACTTGGGACAAGTCCTCATGAAATGGCTAGAATCCCCGCACTCATAGCATCTCCCCGGAGGCATAACCTGCTGCCCTAAAGAAGAACCCTAGATAACTGGGGGATGGTGAGAACCCTCTGGCATAGCACTGAAGTAAGGCCTCACTGGAGCACCACGAGGAGGTGGTGGGGGTGCTGACCCCTACCAAACTGACCTCTGCCCCGAGCTGGGGAACCTTTTAAATACCCGAAATATCTGGGTCTCTTATCCTGCTGTGCCTGCTCCCTGATCCTCGACCGATAACCCTCGATCCTACGAGCAATCTCCACTACCAGCTGAATAGGAGTTCCAATCTCCACCTCTCGAGCCATGTCGGCCCTCATGCATGGATGCAACCCAACTACAAATCTCCACACTCTCTCAGCATCGGTAGGTAGTATCATGAGTTCATGGCGAGACAAATCTTAAAAATCTAGCCTCATAATTTGTCACTGACATTTGTCCCTGCTCCAGCTGGTCAAACTAATATCGCAGCTCTTCCCTCTTAGAGGGTGGGATATATCGGTCTAGAAACATCTGAGTTAACTGCTCCCAAGTGACAGGAGGTGAATCTGCTGGCCTACTGAGAATATAAGACTGCCACCATCAGCGAGCTCTGCCCTCTAACTGGAAGGTAGTGAAGTCCACTCCATGGGACTCTAATATCCTCATATTGTGCAGCTTGTCCCTGCACCTGCCAACAAAATCCTGGCATCCTGGCCTCACTCACCCCCGAAGGCTGGAGGGTGCAATCGATTCCATCTATCCAATAACTTATGCGGATTGCCGTCCGCAGCTGGTCTGGGCTCAAGTACTGCTGCCACATGTTGGATTCCTCTTGTGGGAAGTGTACTCGGGGTATGATGTACTGCTACTGCCTGACCTGTGGTCTGGGCGGTAGGGGTCTGAGATCCCCATCCCGCCTGAGATATGGAAGGATCCGCTGGAAATAAACCATCCTGGGACATAGTGTCCATAAACCGCATCATACGGCCCATGATCTCCTGGAAGCCTGGCGCTGTCATAAAGACCACTAGAGCAGGATCTGCTGGGGGAACCTCACACTGCTCCTCTATAGTAGGGTTCTCTAGTGGTGGTTCAATTGGAATAGTTCTAGGACGCCCTCATCGCCTACCTCGGGCCGGTGCCCTCCCCCGGCCTCTGCCACGGCCTCTGACAAAGGGGGTTGCGTCCCCTCCCGGGTATGGAACATCAGATGCACGCGTCCTCACCACTTGTGAGAGAATAGAAGAATTAGATTTAGTAAACTATATATTGCATTATAGAATTAAAATAAGGATAGGTTTCCTAACACCCTATAGCCTCTTAAAGATAAGTACAGACGTCTCCATACCGATCTGCAAGACTCTACTAGGTTTGCCCGTGACTTGTGAGACCTACGTGAATCTAGAGCTCTGATACCATGTTCTCACGACCCAAAATCCTAACTCAGGTCGTGATGGCGCCCAACACCGGGGTTAGGCAAGACAACACTCAGATCACTAAGGATTTTCCCATATTTAATTAAACATCCCAAACCGCGCCAAGTTTTAAAGTTCAAAACATTAATTGAAGAATATAATTAGATAATTTAAACAAAAGCAGTCATACATAGGCGTGAGCCAATATATATATACAGTCCTGCAAACCATAATATCTACCACGTGTGTGCTAGGAACTAGTGTCACAAGTCTTACGGGCATACTAGCAGAATATACAAAGGATATAATATAATTGTCCCACTGTCTGAAAGAAATAAACGGGAATAACAAAAGAAACTCCATGGTGCTGCCGAGGATCGTCAGGATAAGAAGCTCACCGTGAAGTCAGGTCCAATCTATACTCAGAATCGAGCTCTGATCTGATAACCAGATGCACCAGCCTAAAAACCTGTAAAATCAAGCATAGAAGCGTAGCATGAGTACGTAAACAAATATGTACCTAGTGAGTATCACATATAACCTCGAAGAAGTAGTGACGAGAGGTCGACTTGATACTTACTAGGGTCAAAACAATACAATTTAAATACAGGATAAGCAGAAATAGCACTAATGAATAGTAATAATAAGGACAGGAGCAACAACTAGCATTAGATAGTACTTTTACTTAACACCTTTCCCTATAATAAAAGCTACTTCGTTCCCTTCTTTTTCATAAAATCAACAGATAAATTACAGGGCTTCCCATCAATTATCAACACATAACAAGTCGTGAACGAGTGGCCGGTACGACGTGAAAAGTAAATGTGCAATGCCGAGGGTCGAACTGCCCGAACCATAGATGCATCTATCTGCCCCGCTGGCGAATCGAACATGCGACACGGTTAATATAATACTAATACTACCCCACTCACGAATTATTCATGCGACTCGGGTTAATATAATCCTAGGACTACCTCACTCGCGAATCATTCATGCGACTCGGGTTCCCGTATAAATACATGATTCACATGAAATTTCGGAGAATTTACTAGGGAACATACTAACATGATAAGAATTTAATAATGTCGAATACAAAGCATAACTTCTTAGGCCTTCACATGTGAGATTCGAGGATATTAGACTACTTAGACCATATGCAAGATCACAGATATAACACATAAAGCATACTTATACGTGCATAGCCCCCACAAATAAGGACAAACAACCATTTATAATCACCTATGGGGACAATTCCCTCTTACAAGGTTAGAAAGGAGACTCACCTTGCGTCGAACCTACACCCCTGGTCAAGAATGCGCCCAAAACTCTGAACTCGTCTCCCAAGAACTTGAAACTCATCAAATGTTATATAAATATATCAATTTACACTCAAAAGTATGGAATTCTCCTATTTACTTAGTTATTTCACCTTACTTTGAAAAATCCTAAAATACACCCCCGAGCCCACATGCTCGAATTCCAGAAATTTTTGAACGAAGCAATTACCCATAACCTAAGGATCATTAATATAGAGTTTTTGCATGATTTCATGGCTAATTAACGGGCTATTCCATTAATTTTCATAAAGCCCTAGGTTACTACTAAAATCCTTAATTTTTCACTAATTAGGTAGTTAATTAAACTAGGAATTCATGCATTAACTAAATTTAGGGTAGAATTCACTCACCTTTCAGTAGCTAGGTCGTGGGGCTTTTTTCCAAGCTCTCAAGTTCGTCTATGGTAGAAGAAAACGGAGTGAAAATGGAAAAATCTCGTGTTTTAAAGATCTCACTACTTACTGTGGTTCCGCACCTGTGGCTGAACGACCACCCCTGCGGTCTCGCACCTGCGGGTAAATGCTCGCACATGCGGAAATGGGACAAAGGGCTTGGGCTCGTACTTGCGGAACGGAGTCCGCACCCGTGGGAAAGGGCCTGCACCTGCGAGAAGAGGGTATCACACCTAGAGGTCGCACCTGCGAGGCAGGGACCACAAGAGCGATCCCCCACCTGTGACTGGGCAACGGCACCTACGGTCACACCAGAACAAGTGCACCAGCAATTGCTTCAGCTGGTTTTTGGCCTCGTTCGGTACCCGAGAGGCACCTGGGCCCAGCCGAGCACACGCCCAAACATACCAACGAGTCCCAAATCATAATACTGACTCGCTCTAGCCTTCGGAACACCCAAAACAACACTAGAACTCAAAATCACACCTCAAAACCCCTAGAATGAAACTTAGGAACTTTAAGTTTCTTGAATTCGCTAACAATGCGCCAAACTGTCCTAAACTACTCGGAATGACCCCAAATTTTTTGAGCAAGTCATGAGTGACATAAATGAACTATTCCCGGTCTCGGAATTCCGTTTGGACCTGGATAACACAAAAACACGTCCCAAAAAAGAATATGAACTTAAGGAAACTCTTATTTCGCTATTGGGCGCCGAAACGTTCCCGGGTCATACAAAAACAATTCCGAACATACGCCCAAGTCCGAAATCATCATACGAAGCTACCGAAACCTTCAAAACTCGATTCTGAGGTTGTTTACTCATAATGTTGACCGAAGTCAAACTTGGCCTTAAAGGCCAACCTTAAGGAACCAAGTGTTCCTATATCACTTTAAACTCTTCCGAACCCGTAACCACCCGTCCCCGCAAGTCAAAAATCAAAATAAGTAGGTATGGGAAGTTTTATTTAGGGGAACGGGGTCCGACAACGTAAAAAAACCGGTCGCGTCGTTATAATCATACTCCTTCGTATGATTAACCTCAATTATATTGTATTGGTGGTGTACTCTTGTACTTATTGTTGGATTTGGGTCAAACACTTGCATCTAAAGAGTATCAATTTCTTATATGTCCAGCCTGTATATTATAGTTGTAATAATTCTTTTTCCACACCATAATAATCTATATCTCCAACTTGGTTGCCATCACCACCTTGAACCCACACCCTGTTGTTGTTGCTATTTTTATTTTTAGAGCAATACTCTGTATGAAACTTATAATCATTCACTACGTACTTAAACATTGTTGTGACCTGAAGCCCAGGCCCCTACATATATCTTCCAAAAATTGATTTACACTATTATTTAGATTATTTACCAATATTGTGTTAAAAATTCACAAGTTAGCATAATCGTGTGTGTGTGTGTGTATATATATATATATATATATATATATATATATATGGTGGAAACTTAAGAAGAACTTTATCAAGATAAACTTACAAACTGTTTGAAAATCTCATATATATAGCATCATGGCCAAATTGACCAACGAAGTGACTGTGACACATCAAATATTTTTAGTAGTTTCATCAATATGTAATTACATTTTGATAACTAATAAATAAAAATTACTTGAGAAATGGCATAACTTCAGGACAATTTAGCAAAACATGAGTTGTAGCTGAGTTGTATTCCATATCACTCAAACTTCTCTTTCTAACATCCTTAGAACATCGGCCTGGTTGATTGAATATGGACATTTGTGGATATAATGGATCATTCACATATTCGATAGTGTGCCTATTGGGACTATTCATAGAACACGACATGTTACTCTCAAAATAATAAGAACCAAAATGTGCAGTTTCCTTTGCAAGATAGGCTTCGCATATAGATCCTTCAATCTTATTCCTCTGCTTAACAATTTATTTGAATTTGCCAATTGTCCTACATAATGTCATGGTATCCAAGAACATTCAAATAAAATAGAATATTACATCAAACTTATAATATTACCTCTTAAAGGGATACATCTATTTGCATTGAACATGCCCTCCAAGTCGTGCCTCATGTACAGGGTGGATGGGAAGGTGTTCTATGACATCAAAGAAACCACACGGAAATATGTTTTCCATCTTAGTAGAAGTTACAGGAATTTTTAATCCATACGAAGTAGGTTTTCTTCCCTTAATGTGGTAGAACACAAGTCTTTGAAAAATAAATTAATCTTTGTGGTTTCCAGATTCTTTCAGGAAAACCACAAAATGCAATAGGCACTAAGGTCTCCATGAAAACATGACAGTCATGACTTTTTAAATGGCTCAACTTCCCTACCTCCATATCTACTTGTTTTCCTGGATTCAACGCATAACCCTCAGACATCTTCAATTTCGTAACACAATCATAAATTTGTCGTCTTTCCTTCAAAGTGAATGTATAACTTGATTTTGGCTTGAACATATTACCATTGTTTGCTGTCTGCAAGTATAATTCAGGTCGCCTGCAATATTCTTGTAAGTCCATTCTAGCCTTCGGGTTATCTTTTGTCTTACCTTTAACATCCATCACTGTGTTGAACAAATTGTCAAAATAATTTTTCTCAATATGCATTACATCAAAGTTGTGCCGGCGAAGATTATCCTTCCAATAAGGCAACTCCCAAAATATACTCCATTTTGTCCAATTATGAGTAACACCATATCCGTGGTATCTATAAGGTGGACCCTCAGTAACTTTACTGAAGTTGTGGACCCTTTCCCAAATTTCCTCACCTGAAAGTATCAGAGGTGGAGAATCATATTCCACTTTAATATTTTTAATGCATTTTTCATCCTTCTAAACTCATTATGATCATGAAAGAATTAGTAGTGACAATCAAACCATGATTGCTTTTGTCCATGTTTCAAAGTGAACGCTTTACCATTTTCCATATAGTAAGGACATGCTAGCTTCCCATCAGCCATCCACCCAGAAAACATTCCATACACAGGAAAATCGTTAATAGTCCACATTAAATTACCACACAAATTGAAATTCTGCTTGGTTGATGTGTCATATGTTTCAACACCATTATACCCCAAATGTTTTAGCTTATCAATCAAAGGTTGCAAATATACATCAATCAAAATTTTCAGATTATGTGGACCGGGGATAATACAATTTAAAAATATATATGGAGTAGTCATAAATAACTCAGGTGGTAGATTATAAGGTGTAAGAAAGACAGACCAACATGAATATGGTTTCGCAGATATAGAAAAAGGCGTGAAGCCATCCGCACACAAACCTAACTAAATGTTCCTTGGTTCACTAGCAAAATCTGGATATGTCCTATCAAAGTGCTTCCAAGCTTCTCCATCTGAAGGATGAAACATAACACCAGGTGGTCTTCTATTTTCAAAGTATCATCTCATATGTGGAGAAGAACTCATAGATGCATATAACCTCTTTAACCATGTATAAGAGTTAAATAATGAATCGCCTTTACATCAACCATATTCCCGCTGGAAAGCCACTCTTGAAGCGAGGCTTTTCGCAATATTTACAAATTTCTAAATTTGGATCATCTTTATAATATAACATGCAACTATCTTCACAACAATCAATTCATATTGAAAAAATTCCTAACTTATAAACCAATCTATTTTCCATATAGAAATCACCAGGTAAGTTGATATTTGGGTCAACTAGTTCACTCATAAGGCCAATGAAAGAGTCCATGGTTGCTCGAGAAAGAGTCAAGTCAGATTTGATACCTAGTAATCTAATTGCAACAGACAACCCAGAGTGCATACTTCCTTCACGTAGTAGATGAAAAGTTTCCTACAATTGTTCATAAAAACATTTTGTATTATCATTAGGAGTTTGTTCAACATTTTTATTGGGCTCACCCTCGAAGTGCATCCCTGTAATGACCCGACCGGTCGTTTTGAGAAATTAAGATTCATTCGGTGGAATAAGGTCTTGAACATGTTCACTTTGTGTATATCGACCTACATGCGTGGTTTGATTTAATTACCGGATAATCCGGAGTTGAATTGGAAGGAAAATTTCTATTTTTGAAGCTTAAGAGATGGAAGTTGACCGAAGGTTTGAATTTTGAGTAAATGGCCTCGAAATGAGTTGTGGGTGATGCCAACAGCTTCGTATGATGATTTGGATTTAGGCGCGTGTCCAGAATTGGTTTGGGAGGTCCGTAAAATAAATTGTGGTAATTCGGCGAAAGTTAGAATTTCGGCCGATAGGTGAAATTTTTATATCGGGCTCTGAATGGAAATTCGAGAGTGGCTATAGGTCCGTGGTGTCATTTATGACTTGTCTGCAAAATTTTGCGTCATTCCGGGTTGAATTGAAAGGTTTCGGCACGAGTTTTGATATTTGAAGATTTGAAAATTCACAAGTTTGATTTTTGGTTTGATTCGTTGTTTTGGTGATGTTTTATGTAATTTGAAACCTCGAGTGAGTCCGTGTAGGTTATATGACTTGTCTGTGTGTTTGGGCGCGGTCACGGGGGCCTCGGGTGGTTAACGAATTGTTTTTGGGAATTAAGAGTTGCTGACTTGCTGGTTTTTGGGGTTTTGGTGTTTTTCCGCACTTGCGGATGGGTAGCCGCAGGTGCGAGGTCGCAGTCGTGGAAGGGAATCCCGCATACGCGGAGTTTGGGGAGCCAGGCCTATGGTGCAGGTGCGAGGATTTGGGAGTTAGTGATTTCCGCAGGTGCGACTGGTTGGAACGCAGGTGCGGAATACGTAGGTTCGAGAAATGTCCGCAGGTGCGAGGATTGAGCTCGGGAGATGGCGATTCTTTGATGGATTTTCAGAGGAATCTTGTGGGTAACGATTTCTTAGTCGAATTTTGTTTTATTTCATTAATCTATTTTGATTTTCCTCATTTTATCAAGGAAATTGAGAGTAAACGTTTTGAAATGGGAGTAAAAGTTTCCCAATTGAAATCCGAGATTTGAGTGAGATTTTGACGTCGGGCTTTGATGATTTTTGTTCGGGTGTTCTCATAATTGAGCGGGTGTTCATAATTTTTAAATTTTACCCGTTTCGGAGACGTGGGTCCGGGGTTATTTTTGGGAAATTTTCCTAATTTCACGTCTTAGCTTATAATTTATTAGTTAAAATAGCTGCTTGTAGTATTATTTACACGATGCTATGATTTGATTAGATTTGGGCCATTGGGAGTCGGATACTCGTGGCAAGAACGTGATCTCAAGTTTGATTTGTGCAGTTGAGGTAAGTACCTTGCCTAACCTTGTGTGGGGGAATTACCCTTAGGATTTGAGTCTTCTGTGTAGATTGTAGTCCGTGTACGCGAGGTGACGAGTGCGTGCTCAGACTTAATTGTGGAAATTTGACCCCGTTAGGAATCTTAGGTCCTTATATTTGCGGAGTATGGATTGTCCTTAGTATGATTGAACTTCTTAATTTCTAGTGTCATCTTTATTTGTTTAAATGTGGAAGTTCTTACTTTTGGATTTACTCGTATTGCCTATTTGACTCCTAATTTGCTTATCTGAAGATTTTGTTTCCTTTTTCTATCATGCTATGTCTTCTAAACTCTCTATCTGTAATTGTAATTATCTTCATCTTATTCTATAATGGTTTGGTCTTGACCGAGGTTATGATTATTTTCACGTTGCTTGTCCTTAAATTAAATTGTTGAATACCCTTGAAACTAGCGACTTTGAATGATGTTTGGATAGACTAAAACTTAGTTGGCTTGCCCGTAAATAGAGTTATCAGATTCGTGTGGATTTCTTGTTGTTAACCCGTGTAATTAGGTGCGGCTGTTACTTGCTATTTTCCTTCCTTGTTGAGTGATTATTAATATGCCTAGCTCTCCTTATTATGTTTATTTTCTCGTGAACTAGTTTTTCCTATCTTGTGATCGAAGGTTCTTGAGTTGATGTATTGTTTCCATATTTGTTGTTGTACATGTTGTGGTGATGCACGAGGTTTCTGCCGTGCGGTTGTTGATATGGGGATTTGCACGAGGTTTATGCCGTGCCATGTTTACTATTGATATTGCACACGCGGTGTGATAAGGCGGGATATGAGATTGAGGGTTGAACATGTGGCATGACAAGGTGAAAAAATGTTTATGCACGTGTGGAGAAACAAGGCGGGCATATACTTTACTATTTCACACATGGCGAGACAAGGTGGGCTATGTCAGGGATTGTTTGTGATACTTGTGTTGGCTTGGGGGCATTCCTTGTTGTTGATATTGTGTACTGGAACTCTTACTAGGTGAGTTTATTCGCGATGAAACCTTTGAGATGAAAATGTACGTGTTGCCCTTTTCCTTCCCTTATGTTTATTGGTTGTTGAAATCATGTTAGGACACCTTCACAAGCATGCACGTAGTTAAGTAATACTAATGGATTTAGGACTCCTTGTTGTTGTCAAGTATATATAATCTAGTTGTTCTTAACATATGGGTGGAAATGACCCAATTGGAACGTGAGTCATCCGTGCAGTTATTACTCAAATGAGGGCGCAAGATGCCAAGTGTTAAGGTTCGATTATCGGGACCCGTAAATGATGATTTGTTCGAGGTTCAAAATCTCGTGGAGATGACTATGAATTTAATGTAGAAGTGGTTGAAGTTGTTGAGTCATTACATGTACGTGTTGTATATCTACATGCCGTATTTGTTTCTGTTCTATTATGTCTTTGTGTTACTTCATGGTTTCCGCTGATACTTATTGTTTCCTTCTATTATCGAACTCACTGTCTTGTTAGCTATAATCTGTAGCCTTCATGTGTATATCATTATTTCCCTGATTCCTACGTTGATACTTGTCCAGTTTTGTTAGACCAATGGGTGTCTTGACTAGTCCTGGTCACTACTTCACCGAGGTTGGTCTTGATACTTTCTGGGCACCGCTGTGGTGTGCTTATACTACTTTTCAGCATATTTTTGTGCAGATTCCAGGTTTTGCATAGCCGGTCGATTGATTGCCAGTGGCGCCGTTGCTGTTGTGGAGACTTAAGGTAAAATCGCTTCAGCGTTCGCGGTTTCGGAGTCACCATCTTATATTTCTTTTTGGATTGTTGTACTTATTTTTGAACAGTGGTATTTTTAGGAGTTTTAGTGTAAATTTATTTAAAGCTTATGACTTGTACTTTCGAGTTTTTGGAATTTACAATGTGTAAAAAGTTTCTTATTTTCAGAATAAATATTTGATTCTATTTATTATTGTTGTTATTCCATGAATAGTAGTCTTACCTAGTCCTTAAGACTAGGTGCCATCACGATACCCAACGGAGGGAAATTTTGGTCGTGACAAGTTGGTATTAGAGCTATAGGTTCATAGGTTCTTCGAGTCATAAGAGAGTTTAGTAGAGTTTTGGAGATCGGTGCGGAGACGTTTGTACTTATCTTCGAGAGGGTACAAAACTATTAGGATAACTTCACTTCCTTCATTCTTATCGTGCGAGTTCATTAATCTTGAATTTTGAAATTATCTTTCCATTCTCTCATAGATGGTGAGGACGCGAGTTGCAGATCCTAAGGATGTTACCCCCGGAGCAGATGCCGTCAGGGCCAGAGGTAGAGGCAGAGGCCGGCGAAGGGCACGTGCCGCAGCTAGGGCACCTGCTAGAACAGCCGTTGAGGAGCCGTCAGCAGTCCAATTTGGGGGGAAGGCACCGGAGACGACTATTGTTAAATCCGGACTTCAGGAGACCTTGGCACATTTTGGGACATGATTGGTACCTTGACTCAGGCGGGATTGATTCCGGGTGCACCAGCTACTTCACAGGGCGGAGAAGAAGCTCATACTCTCGTTGCCCACACTCCAGAGCAGCGAGATCAGGTTGGTTAGGTTCCAGGTTTCATGGCAGCACAACCTGGGGTCCCAGTTCTGCCCGTTCTTAGGGCATCAGCATCTGAGGAGGAACAGATTAGACTTGAAAGGTAGAAGAAGTACCACCCTCCTACCTTCAGTGGATTGGCGACAGAATGCCCAGGGTTTCCTGGAGGAGTGTCACCGCATTCTTTGTACTATGGGTATTGTGGAGACGAGCGGAGGTTGCTTTTACTACATTCCAGCTCAGGGGAGCGGCTTATCAGTGGTGGCGGGCATATGAGTTGGGTAGCTCGATCGAGTCAGCTTCATTTACATGGGATCAGTTTTTAGAGATGTTCTTGAGTGATTTTGTACCTCATTCCCTCCGAGATGCATGGCGTGCGGAGTGTGAGCGGCTGCATCAGAGCACTATGTCAGTATCGGAGTATGTCGTCAGATTCAGTGATTTAGCTACACACGCACATGCTTTGGTTGCTACAGTTAGAGAGCATGTTCCATAGATTCATTGAGGGCCTCAGGCGTGATTTGTGGTTTAGCATGGCTCGGGAGTTAGAGTCGGATGTTCCATTTCAGTACGTGGTAGGGATTGCTCGTAGAGTTGAGGGCATGCTGGATCATGAGAGAGACGACATGCGGGACTATGATAGAGATGTCAGGCGGGGCTATGAGAGCGAGGACAGGCGAGGTCAGGAGAGAAATGGCATGGAGGTGAGGAGGCCTCGTAGACCAGAGAGATCTACGGGTCCTTATTATGGAGGCAGGGTACGACACGTTAGAGGTTTTATGGGTCGGCCAGTTTAATTTGCATTACCGGTTTCGCATGGAGTTTCAAGTACTCAGGAGTCTCAGAGTACTCGTACCGCACAGTTTCCACAGCCATGTCAGCGAAGAGGTTGTTTTTAGTGTGGAGATATCAGCCACAGGGTGAGAGATTGTCCCAAGCTCCAGAAAGATGTGTTACAGCAGGCAATTCAGGTGAGTAGAGGGCGCCCAAGAGGGGGAGGCCCGACCCATTGATGTGTTTTGTATAGTAGGCTGGAGGCCGTTGTGCCAGATGTTATAGTGCAGGTATGTTTTTATTTGTTATAGAGGGGCACCATTTTTAATTCATTATAGCTCTGCTGGTCGGGACGGGTTCCCTCATTTGTTTTTTTGTTATGAGTGAGTTACATGCTTTGTACTCTATTTTTTTCATGCTTGCTCCCGTTTAGAGATTCCATGAGTCATAACCCGTGTCTATTTGTTTTATTCATCACTGAGGGTGGTGAGACTAGATGTGAGTCCTTGTTGTTCATCATGGTAGGATTAATGTGATTTTCCTAAGTATTTTGTTTACTAGATGTGATTTGATACTCCATCGAGATGCGAGTTTTGTGAGCGTTATAATTTTTATCAGCTGAGCTGAGTTAGTGGGGAATTTCAGTTGGTGTGATATATTTTAAATATTCGATTAAGATTTGAGGGTGAGGTCCTCGTGATATTTGTGATTCGATATGTCTGGACCGGGCTGAGTACCGTGGTGGAAATTTTATCAGGATGGGATCCTTGTGATTTGTTCATACGCTTGCTTCTTCCTTGTTATATTTCTTTTGTAGGAAATTACTGATAGAGAGTTGTGCCTATGGTCTTGTTTGATAGTCCCTTTATATGTATCTATTTCCATATTTAGTCATGTCTTTATGTGCTTCTTTAGTTAGCTTGCGAGATGTGTGCCCAGTGGTGTTAGCTGTGGCTCGGTGATTCGGGTGTCTAATAATGAGGTCTTCGTGTGTATTGTATCATTATTAGCATTATGGGGGGTTGGAAACCGAGTTATTTCAGATGTGAGGTAAATTGCCAATGCTGAGTTGATTTCGGGCAGCCATTGTGATCCAAGTGTTAATATGAGCCTATGTGTGATCTGCTATATTGTGTGGTCGTGCTTTATGGGTAAAGTCATAAGTTAATGCAGCTGTTTGAGGCTAATGCCGGATATGGATTTAGAATCGGGTCTTTTGGAAATGAGTAAAAGGTGAGAAATTGAGGTATGATGTTTGTCGGTGGTGATGAGAAGGCTATATTGCAGTTGTGATGGTGTCATCAGGCTTATGTAGGTTGGGGTGACGTGGGGTTACCTGCGGGTGTGTGTTGGAAGTGTGCAAAGAGTGATTGGATGAGTTCGAGGTGAATCTTGGCACGTTCGAGGACGAACATTTGTTTAAGAGGGGAGAATGTAACGAACCGACCGGTTGTTTTGAGAAATTAAGCTTCATTCGGTAGAATAAGGTCTTGAACAACTTCACTTTGTGTATATCGACCTACGTGCGTGGTTGGATTCAGTTACGAGATAATCTGGAGTCGAATTGGAAGGAAAATTTCTATTTTTGAAGCTTAAGCGATGGAAGTTGACATGAGGTTTGACTTTTGCGTAAATGGCCTCGGAATGAGTTTTGGGTGATGCCAACAACTTTATATGATGATTTTGGACTTAGGCGTGCGTCTGGACTTGGTTTTGGAGGTCCGTAGAGTAAATTGTGGTAATTCGGCGAAAGTTAGAATTTCTTTGATTTCGGCCGATAGTTAAAATTTTGATATCGGGCTCGGAATGGAAATCCGAGAGTGGATCTAGGTCCGTGGTGTCATTTATGACTTGTCTTCAAAATTTGGCATCATTCCGGGTTGAATTTATAGGTTTCAGCACGCGTTTTGATAATTGAAGATTTTTTTTGGTAACATTTTCATTAATCACCAATAGTCATTACAAAGTAGCTAAGTCACCTCGACTTGCTTAATCTTTACAATTAACTATCACTAATCCTATACTCTAATCAGTACATCAATAAATATACATATTAAGGCTTGGCTATTAACTTTTTATCTTCAGAATACCAATTGCAGCATCTTCATTCTAACTGGTCCTCTTGCTCTAACATTGCATACACATGCTACTTCCCTTGCAATCTACTCAACAGGTCTTGTTTTTGCTTGA
Organism: Nicotiana knightiana; assembly: GCA_005239525.1. Taxonomy (NCBI): domain Eukaryota; kingdom Viridiplantae; phylum Streptophyta; class Magnoliopsida; order Solanales; family Solanaceae; genus Nicotiana; species Nicotiana knightiana. Next base: position 91,958 of record ML439938.1, read on the forward strand.
AAGATTCTGCTATTTCTCTCCTTCCATATCCCATGTATGTACTCAGGAAACATCATTTTCATGACTTTAGCATCACACGATCTGCCTCTAGCTTGATGTATCACCCAAGCCTTCATCTGCTCCCCTAAATTGTTTATACTAGCAGAATATCCAGTCCATTGCAATAGTCTTCTCCATGTTGTTGTAGCATAGCTGCATTCATAAAACCGATGCAAGTTTGACTCCTCTACATCATCACATAAGCTGCACCGTTGATTCACTTGTATTCCCGAACTTGCCAGTCTACCAGTTGTCAATAGCCTCTCATGGCATTGTATCCACATAGTTAATACAGATTTAGGTCGAGCTTCATTCTGGAACATCAAAGTTCTCCATGTCACCTTATTGTGGTCTCCCAGCAAGCTAGAGTATACTTGTTTAGTACTACTCTTGATTGTCTTTACTTTTGGGGTTTGTTGAATTATCCCTCTAGCTTGTATGATCTTCCTGACCATCCAACTCGCCTGCTGTGGCATCCTCATTTCTCTGATATTGTGGCCTTTTATGTAATAATAATGAATCCATTTTATCAATGTTTTGTCTTTATTCAGTGCCAAATCCCAGTACACATTAGTAATTGCAGCTTTATTCCACACTTTGAGATTCAGCAGGTTATACCCCCCTGTAGCCTTTGGTAAACATATCTTATCCCATGCAATCAATGCTTTCCTTGTAATTGTATTTGATCCAGACCAAATATAAATCCTACAATATGATTCTATTAACTTCATCATTTTGGCAGGCAATACAAATATTTGGGACCATTAGTTACAATAATACAATGCTGGGAAGATCGCATAAAGTGGAGGAAAGAAGGCTGAAATAGTTAGCCTAATTCCCGTAGCTACAGTAAACCCTAGTGATATCCAAACTAGGGTTGAAGATAATCTGAGAACTAAGATGAATTCAGGGGAGATGGGTAGCTTGAAATATGAACAAATACATGTTGGACAAGGTCCAGGTGGTGCAATACACCAACAATCCACGGAAATTAAGCCAATGGAACAGTAAACCCTTGCTTGTCTGCTAGGGTTAATTGTGTGTCAGTAAATGATAAAGCAGGTGCAGGTGGTACTGGGAAGGTTGGTAGTGGCCCAATAAATGACATTGATGATAAAATGGCTTTAGGAAACCAATTGAACTAGGCAGGTCACTTGGAACCAATGAAAAAATAAAAACAACTTCCAATGAAACACCAAACCCTAGACTTAAAGATTTTTGTGATTTGCAAAGTACATGAGGTGATCAGGTGGTGTCTAAGGGCGTCACAACTCATAGATTAAGCATTGGTAAGGAGAATGTGATGCAACAAGGCCAATTGGTTCTAAAGAAGAACATTGGGAATGAGTTGCGTATTTCAGAACCTATATGTGATGATCCTGGCATTCTAGCTGGGAAAACCATTTTACAAGTAGTATTCTTGCCAAGGGTATCTTGATTATTGATAGAGGACAATAAGAGATGAGAATGATTGCAAATAACCATGAACCAAATCCTTTGGAACTTCAAATTGTTAATGATGATTAACCTCAGCATGAAGAACTAGGGGATTATGTTGATGAGGAACCTACAACAACTAATTTCTTGTCAGTTACTCAATAAAAAGACCTATCACCTAGAAGTGTAGATAAGAAGAAAATAGGTGGTAATAAAATAAGGAAGTAGAAGGAGAAAACAGTACCCGTTAGGGTACAACCAAAGAGGAGTGGCCTTTCCATTTCCGATTTATATCCATGGATAATGTCTTAATATGGAATACGAGGTATGTGATCGCTCAAAATTCTTTTCAAAGATTAATTAATCTCCACATAAAGTAGAATTGCTATTTGATACTTTGATGGAGCCTTGGTAAGTCATCAACAAACTAGAAGTGCATAGAAGAAGGTTGGGAATTAAATATGCCTTTGCTAATGTAAATGGTAAGATCTGGGCATTTTTAGATGAAGAAATTGATGTAGAGGTGCTGACTGATATGGAAGAACAATTGAATCTCAAGTTGTTTCATAGGTCATTGAGTAAAGACTTGATAATCACACTAGTCTATGCTAAGTGTGATGCTATTGAAAAAGTTGAGATGTGGGATTCACTGTATCATCTTGCCTCAGACATGGTGTTTCCTTGTCTTGTTGGAGGAGACTTTAATGTAATCTTGACCGAGGAGGAGAAGTATGGTGGTATACCAATGTACCTTAGTGAATTCGAGGACTTTGCATACTGTATTGACATTTGTGCACTATATGATCTTGGCTTCCAAGGCAGCTTGTATACATGGTTGAATGGAAGGTCAGATGACACATGTATATTCAAAAGACTTGATAGATATTTGGCCAATAAAAAATTGTAGGATTTGATTCCAACATTGGAAGTAGAGCATCTCATTAAATATGGTTCTGATCATGCTCCATTGGTGTTGTCATGTAATGTCAACACTGTCCAGGTGAAGAAGCCATTTAAATTTTTGAACTTTTGGGTGAAGAGTGAATATTGTATAGAGGTCATAACAGAGAATTGGAGGAAAAGCATTGTGGGCAATTCTTTCATCACGTTTAAACATAAGCTAAAGAATGTGAAAAGGGCATTGGCAACATGGAATAAGGAGACATTTGGTGATAGATTTAAGCAGATTGCAGCACTTGAGAATGTCATCAAGGTGTGTGTGGGTGAGTTTGAGCTTAATCCTACTACTCAAAAAAGGGCAAAGCTACACAAAGTCCATGCATATCTCACTAGATATCTACATTTAGAGGAGGAGTTTTGGAGGCAAAAAGCTGGAATGCAATGGTTCAAAGATGGGGATAAAATTACAAAGTTATTTCATGCACATGTTAAGGGGGCTGATAAAGAGGCTATAGATGTCCAGAATCATTGATAATAATAGTAATTGGCTACAATCACAAGAAGACATTGCTAAGGAGGCAATGAATTTCTTTTAAGCACAATTCACTGAAGAGAGGGTGCCAACAAACTTTGAAATTGTGAACCATGTTCCTATGATGGTATATTAAGAGCAGAATGCTAGACTTTGGGTCGAACCTACTATAGAGGAGGTCAAGCTGGCAGTGTTTGATTTGAATAGTGATAGTGCAAGTGGTCCTGATGGATTCACTGGCCATTTTTATCACTCATGTTGGATGTGATGATCTAAAGGACATGGTCAAGGATTTATTTTGTCAATCATAAATTCCTAAGTTCATTACACACACCAATCTAGTTTTACTTCCTAAGAAGAAAATATGGCTACATTTTCCGTCATGAGACCTATCAATTTTATCAACTTCTCTAACAAGATCATCTTCAGAGTGCTTCATGAAAGGCCGGTGGACCTTCTAACTACAGTTATCTCTCGAAATCACGGTGGATTTGTGAAAGTAATAAGTATAGTGGAGAACATTTTGTTGACCCAAGAGATAGTTACTGACAGTAGGATGAGGGGAAAACCATCCAATGTGGTGATCAAATTTTACATAGCAAAGGCATATGATAGGGTTTCATGGTTGTTCTTGACAAATGTTTTGAGGCATATGCTCTTTGGAGAGGTATTCATTGATATGGTGTTCAGGTTGGTCTCAAACATTTGGTACTCAGTGTTTGCTGAATGGACATGCTAATGATTCTTCAAATTAACAAGGGGTGTCAAGTAAAGTGATCCTCCGTCTCCTTCATTGTTTATACTGGCAGCTGAGGTTCTAGGGAGAGCTTTAGATGACATTTTTGATAATCTAGACTTCATATGATTTGGGATGCTAAAGTTGAGTAAAAACATCAACTATCTCTCATATGGTGATGATACGATTATATTTAGTTTCTCGCACTATGGTGAAATACAATTGATTATAAATGTTCTTGAGCAATATGAAGCTTCATCTGGCCAAAAAGTGAATAAGGAGAAGCCTTTATTTTATATCCATGATATTACACCTTATCATGAAGCCAATATAGTGCATCTCATCACACAGTTTCAAAGGCACCCCTTCCCTTTTACTTATCTTGGTTGTCAAATTTTTTATAGTAGAAGACAGAAGGATTTATACAAAGATATTTTTAAGGTGCAAGAAAGGCTTCACTCATAGAAAGGCAAGTTACCGTGCATAGGTGGAAGGGTAGTCTTGATATCACATGTGCTTGAGAGCATGCCAATAAACCTTCTATTTGCAGTCAATCCTCCACATTATATAATTGCTGAGTTACATAGGATTTTTTCAAGGTTCTTTTGGAGTGATTCTAGGAATGGAAAAACTAGACAATGGGCATCCTAGGATACTTTATGTCTACCTAAGGATGGAGGTGGTGCTGATTTTAGATCCCTACATGATATTCTTAGACATTGTTTGCTAAACTATGGTGGAACTTCAGGACTAAGGACACCCTATGGACTACCTTCACGAGGAACAAATATTGAAAGAGGATACATGAGGTGCTTGTACCATGAGAGATGGCTCACATGTATGGAGGAAAATAATGGAGATGAGGGACTTGACTGTACACCAAATATAGTGGTAGGTGAGGAGTGGCAATGCACATTTTTGGTATGATAACTGGACAGGACTTAGGCAACTTAATCATGCTTTAGGAACTGATTATTGGTGTGATGAAACTATCACACAAACAAATGAAGTTGTGAAACATGGCAACTGGAATGAAGAATTACTTAGCAACATTCTACCTGGAGAGTTAGATAATCACATATCGGATTGTATTGATCCACCACATGCTAATGATCTGGTTGATAGACCATGGTGGTAACTTGAATCCAAGGTCCAATTCACAATGAAGTTCCATGGCATTATATATATATATATATATATATATATATATCACCCTTATTTCTCCTGTTGTGGTGTGCAACCCGATCTCACATGTCCACCCTTATTACTCCTTGTTGCGGCGTGCAATCCACTCCCACCAAACATATCGTATCAGTTTATTTATAAAAACTTTCACAATTTACGCCAAGACTTTCACAATATTTTTTATAACGATTGTAAACAGAAGCTGTAAATCTCATAAACTTCATCAATTATCATTTCATAACGAAGTCAACCGAAATTTATATACATATCGTCACACTGACAACCAACTCCATCCTTAAGTAACACAACAAAACTAAGAGAACAGCCAACAATTCCAAATTTCTTGGAGCGATACTTAACAATGAATCAACGAATCAAAACAGACATATAAACCTCAATTATCATGAAACGATTAAGACCGAAAGAAAATAATTGGAAACCGGGGAAAGGGCCATGTTTAACAGAAAATTTGGTGGTGCATAGATACTCGTTACCTCACCAATACACCACACACATGCAAATTCACATAGCATTTAGGTGGGAATTTCTATTCTCTCAAGTCAAGGTTAAACCAAACACTTACCTCGGTTCGCAGGCCACTTAATACTCAATTATAGCTTTTCCTTTTGAATTAGCCTCCAATACACTCGAATCTAACAATAATTAACTAAATATCATTCATTAATGCTAAAGTAACTAACTTTACTGAAAATTATAATTTTTCCTAAGTTTTCTAAAAAATGTTAAAACCCGACCTCGGGCCTGCTTCGTCCAAAATCGGGGTTCAAACCAAATTGTGTTTACCTATTAACCCCCGAGCCCGAGTATGCAATTAGTTTCGATATCCAACCTAAATTCAAGGTAAAGATTAGATTTTTACAAAATTTCCTAGTTCTACCCAAACTCTAACCATGAAAATTCTTGAGTTTTGATTTAAAAGTGATGAAAACATTGGGGGTAATTGAAAAGGTAGAGTTTAGAATTGATTACCTACCCTTTGGTGATGAACTTGGTGAAGAAAATCGTCCTTAGGGCTTGGTAGTTTGAAAAATATTGAAAGAAAAGGGTTTTGTCTGTTTTTAACAGTGTTTAAATATGATTGGCAGGCCTTCTACACGTTCGCATGGGTCTGCCCGCATTCACATAGGGCAATGGTCTAGTGGCCTTCGCGATCATGTAAGGTGGGCCGCATTCTCATATGGTAATCGGCTCCGCCCAGTTCCAATTATGCAGTGTGTTCGCGAGGGCATAACCACGTTCGCATGAGATCAGGCCCAAGCGACCTCCGCGTTCGCGTGCTTGGCAAAGCCTTCGCACAGAACAAGAAAAGGGCCCAGAAATTCTTATACTACGCGATCGCGGAAGTAGCTATGACATCGCGTAACAATAATTCTCTACGCACCATTAACATCAAACACAACAAATTTTTATAAGTGTAAAACATCCTGTGGCCTATTCGAAACTCACCCGAGCTCTCGGGGCTCTAAACTAAACATGCTAGCAAGTCTAAAAATATCATACGGACTTGCTCGTGCAATCAAATCATGAAAATAACATGTAAAACTATGAATTAAACCTCAAAACTCATCATTTTTCTCAAGAACACTTAAAGTTCATTATTTCTCAACCGGACGTCCGAATCACATCAAATCAACTCCAATTCTTACTAAATTTCACAGATAGGACTTAAACATCATAACAAACCTGTCTCGAGCTCCGGAATAAAAATATGGGCCCGATACCAACGGTTTCATACATTAATTTATTTCTTTATTTCATTAAGTATCCAGCAAAATAATTTCTTTCAAAAATTAATTTCTAAGGCTAGGGACCTCGGAATTCAATTTCGGGCATACGCCCAAGTCTCATATTTTACTGCGGACGTCCCGCGATCGTCGGGATACAGATCTAGGTTCGTTTAGATGTTGAACAAAGTCAACTAAAACCAAGTTTTAAATTCCAAAAAATTATTACTTCTCATATTTTCACATAAGAGCTTTCCAGTTTCACGCCTGGACTACGCACGCAAATCAAGGTAAATAAATTTAATCTTTTTAAGGCTAATGAGCCTGGAATGGAGTCTTAATTTATAATATGACCCCTTTGGGTGATCACAGGATGGTGTTGAGGAATCAAGGTTGAACAGGAGTTAGTGATGAGCACACTAAACTTCCTAGGAAGTCTTTTTACACTAACTATAGTTGGTTTTTTGCAGGAGCATATGGTAGGGTTGTGTTCAATGTGTTAGCCTAACTTACAAAGTTGGTATCAACATCTTTGATGATCATTCCCTTTAAGTGTAACTAATGTATAGTCCAGCTCTAGTATTCTCTAAAAAGAATGGTCAAGCAGGATCATGTGTGGTATTCAAGCTGCTTAACAATAAGAAGTAGCATTGTGTGCCATCTTTACCTAAAGAGAGAAACTAGAGACATATGCTTTTCAACATGTAGCAAGTAACAACATGGTTCATAGTTACAAATGACTCCATGCTTCCCCTTTCAAGAATACATTGTTTTGAGTTATAGAAAGTGGTTTTGGTTTGCATTTGCGGGCTATGTGGGATCAAATTGGTGGAGGTTCCTATCACATACGAAATATATGACGAATCAGGAAGGTATATATGTTTGGTTCTCATACATTCACTTTCACGACCCAATTTCTCCTATGGGTCGTGATGGGGATCAACGTTATCGCTAGGCAAGTCGACATCAAACTAACTCTATGATCCTTTCTTTTAAAGACTAAAATAGTGGATTATTATTTTGTGCATAAATAAGAAGTAAACCTTTAATAAAAATGAGAGATCAAGATTTTTCAAGCAGTGAGATAAATAAGATAATCCAGAAACCATCACATGTCTATTAGCTTAAACCGCCAAGACCTGGTGTCACAAGTGTATGAGCAACTAGTAGAATATATAAAAGAGTTCTAAGCTACTGTCTTAAATGAAGTAGACAAAAAAGGAAAAAGTAGAATATACAAGCAAAAGAAAGACTTTGGCTGCTGTAGAACGGCTCGGAAGGCAGCTCACCGTGTACTCTCGTAGTAGTGATCAAGTGTGTGCCCCGGGCTGATATCCAAATGCACTTGCTTCAGATCCTGCACATTAAGTGCAAAAGAGTAGCGTGAGTACATAAACAACATGTACCCAGTAAGTGTCCAGTCTAACCTCGAAAAAGTAGTGACGAGGGGTCGACTCTGACAATTACTATGGGATAACAATAAAATGTCAAAACAATAACTAAGCATGGACTACAAAAATATATCTGAAAACTCAATAACAGGAATAATAAGCAATTCTTGCAGTAATAGTACATCCCAAGTTTAATTCCCTAATATAACAATTTATATCTCAAGTTAATGAAACACTATCTTATAATTGGTTCCAAAGATTTAGCATGTGCAAATTATGTTGAGTTCGTACGGGCCGATCCAACATAAAATATTTAAATTGTGCACTGCCGAGGGTCGAACGACACGAACCATAGATGCTTCTATCTGCTACCGAGACGTTCGGACCGCTCCACGAAAAGAGAAAATACTTTATAACATCCAATTCAATATTTATTAAGATTCAACTAATTAAAGAAACACCAATTCTCAATGACAATCAATGGCCCGTCCAAGAATTTAATAAGTGAAATTTAGCCTTCTACCATTTATTTATCAAGTTCCAACTTGATTTAAGCAATTAAGTTGACAAGTAGGGTGCAAATATTGTAAATATAACATGGTATGGGTCCTACACTACCCGAGCACGAACATAATTAGTAGATACGTATGGAATCTTGTCAACTCGCGCGTACCTAGCCCCCACAAATAGGAGAATATTTTAATCAATTCACCTATGGGGTTAATTTCCTCTTACAAGTTAGAAAAAAGACTTACCTAGGCTCAAAGCTTACTTTCCGGTCCAAGATTGTGCTCAACCCCTCAATTTGATGCCAAACGACTTGAAACTAGTCCAATATTATATAAAATAATCAATACATATTCAAAATTTCATATCCTAACTATATAAGTGATTTCCCCAATCCATAACCTCATGAACTCAAATATATGATTTTTACTAAATTCCATAACAAATTTTGTGGTTAACTCCCATTATCAAAAACCTAGGTCTTCACCTAAACCCACGATTTTCACTAATTTACATGTTATAATCTACTCATAAACTATGTATTTAACTCACATTGTAGAAATTACTTACCTCAAAGTGGTAGGTGAAAAGCCCTCTCCAAGAGCTCCAAAATCTCCCAAGATATGAAAGAAAATTAGCAAAAATAGCCTATGTCCCGCTTTTAAAAGATGATTCTTCCCAGGGGTCCTTATATGCGATCGCAGCCAAGCTCTCGCGATCACGATGGCTACACTGAAGAGCCCAGGAAAAAGGCCCTACCCAAACGCGAAAAGACCCATGTGAACGCGATGCACTGGGCCGTCTACTCCTTGCGAACGAGGTCCCAACACACAAACACGTAAGCAACTGGGTTGCCCAGGCCCAAGCCCAAGCTTCTACGCGAACGCGGCCTACCCAATGCGAACGCGAAGGCCAAAGTGCCCAGGTCTCCTCGAACGCGACCTGGGAGCAACATACTAATCTTGTAAGTTGAATATTTATGTAACAATTAAACTAAATATTACCATAATGTAATATTTATGTAGTTATATCTTATCAATGATTTCACTTTATTTGAATTATACATGAAGATGTATAATGTATAATATTCTCTTATAATTTATACTTATTTAAGAATTAAAGGTATAAAATAATTTTATATTAACTGGTTATATAAGAAAGAAATATGAATTATATGGGATAAATATGATAGAAAATAGAATGGATTTGTTTTATAAAGAAAATAATATAATATAGAAGAGAAAGAAGAATATAAAAGGAATATTTTTTTTTGGTGTAAAAAATATTGTAATGGATTGGAGTTACTTTGCACCATTTTGGTGTAAAAAATGGTGCAAGAGTTAGAGATGCCCTTATGCTGGAACTCCAGCACACAGAAAATTCCATCATAAATATAATATTTTCTCCCCAAAACCAAATTGAATCAAAATATGAACTTCAAGTTTCGAAATCGCTCCGAACACGCCGAATAATACTTAGACTACTCTGAATGACACCAAATTTTACGTGTAAGTCTTAAATCACGAAATGGAAGTATTCCCAGTCTCGAAATCCCATTTGAACCTCGATAACACCAAAACATACTTCAAACGAAATTTAAATAACTTCAAAACCTTGAAAGAACCAACTTTCACAATTAGGCGTCGAAATGCACCCGGGTCATATAAAACCCGTTCCGAACATGCACCTATGTCCGAAATCATCGTACAAATTTATTGGAAATTTCAAATCCCGATTTCGAGGTTGTTTACTCAAAGTGTTGACCGAAGTCAAACTTAGCCTTTTTAACCAACCTTAAGGAACCAAGTGTTCCGATTTCAACCCGAACCCTTCCAAAACCCGAACTAACCATCCCCGCAAGTCATAAAATAGTAAAAGCACAAACATGGAGTCTTATTTAGGAAACGGGGTTCTAAAAAGAAAAATGATCGGTCGGGTCGTTACATTCTCCACCTCTTAAAAAAATGTTTGTCCTCGAACGGGTCTAGAATCATACCGGGAGTGCTAAATAAGTGTGGATATCTGATCCACATGTCCTCCTCGAACTCCCAAGTCGCCTCCTTAATTTGTTGGCCCCTTCATTGAACCTTTACTGCTAAAATCCTTTTGGATATCAACTGGTGAACCTGCCTATCAACAATGACAACTTGGTGCTCCTCATAGCCCAGGCTCTCATCTAACTGAATCATGCTGAAGTCTAACACATGTGAAAAGTTGGCATCATACCTCCGTAGCATATACACGTGGAAAACCGGATGAACTACCGATAGAATGGAAGGCAGATCAAGCTCATAAGTAACCTCTCAAACTCGTCTCAACACCTAAAATGGGCCTATACACCTTGGGCTCAACTTGCCCTTTTTTCCGAACCTCATAATCCCCTTCATCGGCGAGACTTTCAAGAGAACCTTCTCGCCCACTGTAAATGATTAATCTCCCGCCTTCTGATCTACATAACTCTTTTGTCTAGACTGTGCTGTGCAGAGTCTCTCCTGAATCAAATTTACCTTTTCTAATGCATCCTTCACCAAATAAGTACCCTATAACTAAGCCTTGCGAGGCTCAAACCAACCAATGAGAGAGCGACATCGCCGACCATATAAATCCTAAAATGGAGCAATCTCGATGTTGGACTGATAACTATTATTGTAAGCAAACTCGTCCAAGGGATAGAACCACTGCCCTCCAAAGTCAATCACACATGCTCTGAGCATGTCCTCCAAGATCTGAACTGTCTGCTCTGAATGCTCGTCAGTCTCTGGATGAACTGTTGTGCTGATCTCTACACAGGTCCGAAACTCACTCTATACTGCTCTCCATAACTATCTCCTGAATATAAATATGGTCCAACTTCTATGAATTATACGTAGTCACAATCAGAATTAAGTGTGCCGACTTGGTCAACCTGTCGACAAGGTCCACGGGAACCCAACTATGAAGTCTAAAATAATTCGCTCCCATATCTCTTAGAATAGGCCACCTAGCCTCAGGTGCTCAAACTTAACCTGTTGACAATTTAGGCATCTAGCTACATACTCAACTATGTCTTTCTTCATCCGCCGCCTCCAATAATGTTGCCTCAAGTTGCGATACATCTTCGTAGCACCTGGATGAATGGAATGCCGAGAATTGTGTGCCCCTTTTAGAATCCTCTTCCTAAATACATCAACATTAGGAACATATAGACGACCTTGGAGTCGCGGAACACCTTCCTTGTCGATAGTAACTGTCGCGCCCCTTTTTTCTCGCGAAATCGAGTTTCAGCATTTTTTTGGGACAACTCCTCTTTTTGGGATGGGTAAGGAATTTGAAGAGTCGCCACCTAACAGATTAAGGTGCGTTAGGTCACCTAGAGAAATTAACTCATAGAACTAGTTTACATCACTAGAGATCGGGTAAGGGTTTAAATTACCTTTAGTGTAAGGTGTTAGGCACCCATCGAGGTCCACAACGGTGGGTCCCGGCCGAACTTAAATTAAGCGAATTGGTCTAGAAAGGGAAGAAAACAATTTGGACAAATACAATATTCAATTTATTTTAAACAGGAGTATGGGAGGGGGAGGGGGATATTAAGTTTTTTAGCCTCTAGGATCATTCCATGCAATACTTTGTAACTCCCTCATGTCAGGGTTTTACTCCTAGCCTTAGTGCACGGACTATCATCTCCTTACTACCCAATTACTATATCTAAGTAGTTACCTATGTGTTATAGTAGATTCTATCTCGTTCCTTATGAGTGCACTACCCGTCCCTTGCCTATGGCCCTGGAGGTATTAGGACCTCCTTTTGGGATAGTTCTAGACCAACCTATGTTACTTAAAAATGTGAATTCTAGGCGACAAACCAAAAAAAAAATAGGACTTTCAGATAACGAACAAGTATGGGCTCACATTGACCTCCACACATAGACAACAAAAGCACACAATTGAATCGGCAAACTTTATTAACTTTGGGATCCTATAGGCAGGATATCTATGAGAGAAAACATAATGCATAGACAGTTTTGTTAAGGTGAGCATTAAGACCTATTTGTTGCCTACTGATTTTATTGCATGAATCTGGGCACTTTAGGAAGTAATATGTCACAATTATAAACCCATAATCATTATTATGTCATACAAATATATTTCCTAAGTGATTGACAATAGCGATTAAATTTAGAATCGATCGACAGAATCCTATAGGCATGATTTCTAAATGTTGAATTGACTTAAAACTTATAGGCATGATTTCTAAATGATGAATTTACTTAAACCTTATGGGCATGATTTCTAAATGCTGAATTGACATAAACCTTATAGGCATGATTTCTATATTCTGAATTGACTTAAACCTTATAGGCATGATTTCTAAGTTTGAAACTGATTTTTAGTCCTATAGGCATGATATCTACTAATTGTATATGGGCAGAAATTAAACACATTTCTAGGAAGGATAATTAGCTCAAACAACAAGGTTCTATAGGCATGATTGCTAATGCACATTTGTTGAAAACATGTATAAATCCTATGAACAAGATTTCTAATGTACAGAATTATACGGAAGTCCTATAAGCAGGATCTCTAGTATGCAAATGTAAAATGCATAATCAAAATAATCGTGAAAGTCCTATAGGAAGGATTTCTAAACACAATTTGGTACTCACATAGTTTAATCATCATAATTAAATCCTATAGGCAGGATTTGTACCTAGTTTTAATAAAATATATAAGTAAAAACCCCCAGCTTCACTAAATATCCTCAAATATGTTATTATGGAGTTATTGCAACCCAGAATATCAAATGAATTACATAATGGTAATAGTTACACTATAGGGAGCCTTCATAGGCCTAAATAAACCTGGGGACCAGACCTTCCAACCATAACCAGTTTGAAGCACATCATAGGGATTCATAGCACATTAGAACCAGGTTTTTCAGTGAGTCAGAGTTGCCAAGGGCCTCAGGGGACCTAGGTCTATGCTCACAATGGAACTACACAATCAGAAGATAGTTCATGAGATTGAAAAACCAATCCCCAGTGTGTTAGAGTTCAAAGGAGTGTCAAGTGGACCCTAGGACGTGCTCACACTGGAATGGTTGGGAACCTAAATAACAAGGAGTGGTTTTTTTTAAAAAATTAGTACATAAAATGGAGAAAGGGAAGGTTTTAAAATTGTTGGATTTCAGAAGAAACATGATTCAGAACATAGAGTTGCAGGTAGAACTGCACCAAGAAGACAAACATAATTCATGCTCAAACACATAGCTCAAATAAATTGAAGTCTAGTGAAGTTAAATATTTATACTAGTTCTTATCACAAAAGAAATTAGGCAAAACAATTGTATTAAGCAGATACATAAAATAAACATACATGGCAGGGGAGTTAAGCAACAAATTGACTGATTACATGTTCATAGTGTCTTGCAAAGTTCAGAATATGTGTAGAATTAGTGAAACATACTAAATCTTATAGTAACTTATGAGAGGATTCATATTATTCAAATAACTTAGTTCTAAGTTAACATTTGCTAAATGAAGTCATATAATCATATAGAGGATAGAGTCATAACGGGAATTGAAACAGGCTTGTCAAGCAAAGCATAAATAATGAAATTGCAAGGGTTAGAGAATACCAGTTGAGAAGAAAGCATATAAATGTGCAATAGAAGTTAAGTTCCAGAGTAATTTAACCCTGGCTTTCAGCCGACCAAAACAAAAGACGCTTAGCACAGAAATCAGAACACAAGAGAACAAGAGAGAGCTTATGTTTTAGTGAGAGTATGAGAGTTCGAGTCTATTAAGGGAAGAGGGAGAAGAGGTTTAAATATCAATGAATAAGCAAACAAATAAGGTAATAAGTCAATCATACATAATTAAGGAATGAAAATAAAAGAAGAATCGATTTAAGGTCGGCTTCAACCAATTAACAGAACATAGTAGCGTTAGCCAAGTACTACTTCAATTAGGGAAAGTATTATATGGAATCAATCAGTAATCAAGTGCCATATCAAATAAGGTAAGGAAATAATGAGAACAGGTAAATCGAACAAAATAAGGAAATACCAGTACCACACAAAAAATGAAAGACTGAAATCTTAGCAAAGATTTCAAAACCATAAGTTGGGGTAAGTAAAATTAGTCAACAATTACGACTAGAGTTAAAGGTGCATAGAGACAAATAGATAATCAAAAACCCTAAATTTAATATAAGTGAAAGTAGGAAGAAATATAAATGAGCTTTATTATATAGACGGAAAAAATAAAATTTTGAACCATATTTGTTCGATTTGGAAGAATCAAGCACCCTAAATTTTAGGGTAAGTAAAAATCAGTGTAAATAACCAAAGGAAATGTAACGAATCAGCCGGTCGTTTTGTGAGATTAGCCTCGTTTCCCCATTTCTGCTTTATCATACATTGCTTAGCCCGTTTATGTTTTGTTGGGTCGGATGGTTTGGGTTCGGAGTGGTCGTGGTGAGAAGAGAGGCACTTAGCCTCTTAAAGTAGCCTAATAGTTAAAAAGTCAACTGAGAGTTGACTTATCGATAAACGACCTCGGAATGTGGATTTTATGGCTCGGATATCTTTTTTAGGTTATTTGGGACTTAGGAGTGTGTTCAAATGATGGTTCGATGTCCGGTGTAGAATTATGCTTGAATTGGCGAAAGTTAGTTTTTGGCGATTTCCGGTCGGTAGTGAAAAATAGTCTATCGGGGTCGGAATGGAATTCTAGAAGTTGGAACAAGTTCGTAATGTTGGTATGTTTTGTTGGGTCATCGAGGGGCTCGGGATTGATTTCAGATGGTTGGCGGAGGTTTGAACTTGGGAAATTACAGCAAATAGCCGCTGGTGTGGCCGCACCTGCGGATGGCAAGCCGCAGGTGCGACGCCGCAGGTGCGAAAAGTGGCTAGGCAGGAGGAGTCCGTAGGTGCGAAGAACTGGCCCCACCTGCGAAGCCACATGATCGAAAAAGGGACCGCAGATGCGAGAATTAGACTGTTAGTGGGTTTTCACAGGTGCGCACCTGGGACCACAGGTGTGGGTCCGCAGGTGCGAGGAAAGGTCTGCATGTGCGGATTAACTGGGCAGAACAGTATAAAAGAGTGCCTTTTTTCGCAAAATTTTGGTTATTCTTCCTTTGTTGCATGCGGGTAAAGGTTATTTGAGAGCAAATTGAAGAAAGAATTCGATGGTCTTTAGTGGAGGTAAGTTCCCGGATTATAAAACTCGTTTCTATGCTATTTTGATTCGGATAAGGCTTGTAATTTGAAGAATTAAAGTGGAAAACGGTGGGAGGAAGATTGGAAATTATTTTGGTGATTTGAGTGGGAAATTATGGTCCAATTGTGGAGTTTTTGGTATGTATAAAGTCTTGGGTGGATAAGGATTCTAGTGATGTAAATTTTATTAGATTCCGAGACTTGGGCCCGGGGCTCAGATTTGCCCGAATTTCGAGAAGTGTGTTAAAATTTATATATTTCAATTGGGTTTTGTTCCGTTAGCGTGTATTTGGGCTGTTTGGGCTGTTCAATTGGGAGCCAATCCGTGGGGCAAGCGCATCGCAGAGTAGTTTTTGTGCTGTTTCGAGGTAAGTAACGATTGTAACTCTAAACATGAGGGTATGACATCATGTTATTTGATATTTTGTTGATAAATGAGGCACACGCTAGGTGATGAGCGTGGGGGCGTGCACAGTTAGGGATTGTGACTTGGTCCGTCTCGTAGCGACAATTAATCCGCGCATTCGATTTGAAACCTTACGACATCCTATGTTTTATAAGTTTATACTTGTTATGGGTTGTGAGCCATGTTTGGGGCCTTGTGCCGATCTGTTTAGACCCTCAGAGAGTACTTTTAGACTATTCTACCACTATACTGTTAGTAAATTGCGAATTCAGTCATGTTTCCTGCTTGTTGTTATTTCTCTATTATCGCACTCCTTTGAAAACTCTGGAAAGTATTTGGGGTTGAGTCCCGTGAGTTGAGAAAAATTGCCTAAGTGGCTTGTGAGGGTGACTAAGTCAGGCCGAGAGCTAAGCATGTGAGGATAGCTATGGATCGGGCGGCACACCGTAACAGTATATATGTATTAGGCCGAGCACCGAGTATGTGAGGATAGTTATGGGACAGGCTGCACGCCGCAACAATATATATGTTATATATTATATGTGGATCGGGCTGCACGCCACACCAATATAGATTATATATATATATGGATCGGACTGCACGCCGCAGCAATATATGTTATATATGGATCGAGTTACCCGCTGAAGAAATATACATATTGGACGGGCTGCACAACGCAGCTTGGGCTGAAGGAGCCCCTCTAGGAGTCTGTACACCCCCAGTGAGCGCAGTCGTCTAATATATGGACCGGGCTGCACGCTGTAACAATATATGTTGTATATATGGATCGGGCTGCACGCCGCAACAGTATAAATATATATGTATGTATAAATGTATTGGAGCGGGCTGCCCGCCACAACAATTATGTGTGTTCGTGGTACTTGCTGAGTGCGAGTGTTAAGTGAGAACATGAGATAGTGATAGTGGATTCACGAGTGACTGAGAGGCTTGCCCGAGAGGCTTTATTGTGAGTGCTACAGTGCTCGAGGGGCTCATATTTTATGAAAATGTTGTTTTTCACTCTTCTTTACACTGAGTCTCTGATCATAAATGTTGGATAAAAGTTTTCCTATGAGATTTTTAAATGGAAACAAAAGTTTTTATGAAATACTCGGAACTGTAGATTTCTAACTTGACTTATTCATTTCCACTGTTATTCGTTATATGGATTTACATGATTTAAATTACTCGTCACTACACTCAAGTTTTTAGTTACATTCATTACTTACTGAGTTGGTGTAGTCACGTTACTCCCTGCACCTCTGTGTGCAGATCCAGGTACCGGACCATCTCACTAGTTGATTTATTGACGAGCTCGGAGTTGTTCGAGGAAAGAGGTAGCTGCTCAACATCCCCACCTCACCTCCTTTCCTTCCCTCAGATCATAGTTTCTTTTGGTCTTTTGTACCTCATACTTTTGTTGTAGCAAGTCACTATGTTGTACATTATATCTTCTGTCTTAGATGCTCATGACAGTTGACTCCAGGTTTTGGGGAAGTGTGTACTTGTTTCATCTCATTCTGCTATTTTAAAATCTGCTAAAATTTAAGGAAATTATGATATTTATATTGATCGTTTTAAATGGTTAAGTAGAGTCTTGCCGATCGGTACAGAGACGCCACTGCTTATCTTCGAGAGGCTACATAACCCTTAGAAACAATCTCATTTTTCTTGAATTATGTCGTGCCATTTGTCTAGTTATCAAAGTCTAAACTTCTGTTGTTTCATTCTCTCACAGATGGTGAGGACTCGTGCCACCGACCAGGGCGATCAACCACCAGCTAGAACAACGAGGGTTCGAGGTCGCAGTCGATGCTGTAGTAGAGGTAGGGGCCCAGCCCGTGCGGCAGCCAGGGCAATATCAGTTGATCCCCCTACTATTCAGGATCAGGTTTCCACCGCAGATGCTCCAGCGGGACAAGCTCGGGAACCGACATTGCCTATTGTTATTTCGGGTCTTCAGGAGACCTTAGCTCATATCTTGACGGTGTGTATCACCCTTGCTCTGGCAGTTGCCGCTGCTTCTTAGGTCGGGGGAAGGAGTCAAACTCCAGTTGCCCGGACACCTGAGCAAGCTACTCAGGGCCAGCAGAAATCGGGGGCAGTTCCACCCCAGCCGGTTGCTCCAGTTTAGGACTTCGTGGTCCCAGCTATGCCAGATTATGAGCAACGTAGGCTTGAGAGGTTTAGTAGGCTACAACCTCCGACATTCAGTGGTGCTGAGGGAGAGGACGCCTAGGGTTTTCTAAATAAGTGCCAGAGGATGATGCGTACTGCTGGGATTTTGGAGACTAGTGGGGTCTCATTTGCTGCTTTTCAGTTCTTTAGTGCCTCTTTCACTTGGTGGGAGTCTTTTGAGAGGCGTAGGCCTATTGGTTCAGTACCCCTTACCAGGTAGCAGTTCTCCACTATCTTCTTGGAGAAATATGTACCCTAGTCTCACAGGTACGAGCAACGCAGGCTTTTTGAGAAGCTGCGTCAAGGAGAGCTATTAATGATGCAGTATGAGATGCGGTTTTCGGATTTGGATCGTCATGGAACCGAGTTGGTCCCTACATATAGGGAGATGACTAGGAGGTTTATAGATGGCCTTACTTATCAGCTCTACTTATTCATGACCCGGGAGTGAGTATCAGATGCTACATTCGAGCAAGTTGTTGACATTGCTCGAGATATTAAGTCAGTTCGCCACTTGGAGAGGGTAGTGAGGGAGGCCAAAAGGCCTCGTGGATTGGGTGGTTCTAGCTGTGCTTCTTCTAGGAGGCAGTTTCAGAATATCAAGGGTCGTTCATTCAGGCATCCTCGGTCAAGCCGCCAAACCTATAGTGGTGCATATTCGGGGCATGGTCCCTGCGGTTCTTAGCTAGGCCATTATTCATTCGGTGCCCTTCCAGTCCAGATGGCAGCTTGAGCACCATCAGATCAGGGGTCTTCTATGCATGGTTCTCCTAGTGGCCATTCTAGTGCTAGGGGTTCATTTCAGTCCCAGTCTCCAGCTCCAAGGAGTTGTTATGAGTGCAGAGTGTTCGGGCATATGATGAGGCAGTGTCCTCATCTTCTTGGAGGTCCATCCCAGCTGAGGAGCCAGCCTTCGACTTCAGCTCCAGCGGCTTCAACACCCACCTAGGAAGCCATCAGTGGTAGTCGGTCAGCTAGAGGCCGCCCTAGAGGGGGAGGTGGAGCAGGTGGAGGTCAGCCCGAATGTATGCCTTTCTAGCCAGGATAGATGATATGGCCTCGGATACAGTGATCTTAGGTATTGTCTCAGTCTGTTGCCGAGATGCTTTGGCTTTATTTGATCCTGGTTTAACATATTCCTATGTTTGTTCATATTTTAACCATTTTCTGGATATGCCCCGTGAGTGTTTAGTTACATTTTTTCATGTGTCGACTCCGGTGGGCGATACTGTTGTTATGGACCATGTGTATTGGTCGTGTTTATATCTTTTGGGGGTCTGGAGACCCGAGTGGACCTACTGTTACTCAGCATGGTCGATTTTGATGTGATATTGGGCATGGATTGGTTATCTCCGTGTCATGTTGTTCTTGATTGTCACGCTAAGAACGTGACCTTAGATATGCACGGATGTCTGAGGGTTGAGTGGAGAGGTTCTTCTGATTATATGCCTAGCAGGGTGATTTCCTACCTGAAGGCTCAACGTATGGTTGAGAAAGGGTGCTTATTGTATCTGGCTTTTGTGAGGGATGTTAGTGGTGAGACTCCCGCTATTGATTCGGTTTCTGTGGTCCGTGAATTTCTGGACGTGTTTCCTGCAGACCTACACGGCATGCCACCTGACATGGACATTGATTTTGGTATTGATCTGGTGCCAGACACTCAGCCTATTTCTATTCCACTTTATTGTATGGCACCAGCAGAGCTAAAGGAATTAAAGGAGCAGCTTCAGGAACTCTTAGATAAGGGGTTCATTCGGCCGAGTGTGTCTCCTTGGGGTGTACCGATGTTTTTTGTAAAGAAGAAGGATGGTTCTATGCGTATATGTATTGATTATCGCCAGCTGAATAGAGATACGGTAAAGAACCGGTATCCCTTGCCTCGTACAAATGACTTGTTTGATTAGTTGCAAGGTGACATAGTATTTTCTAAGATTGACTTGCGTTCTGTCTATCATCAGTTGAAGATTTGGGGGCCAGACATCCCGAAGACTGCTTTCAGAACTATATATGGTCATTATGAGTTTCTGGTTATGTCTTTTGGGCTGACCAATGCATTTGATGCACAGTGTATTCTTGCCTTATCTGGATTCTTTCATCATCGTGTTCATTGATGATATCTTGGTGTATTCCTGATCTCGGGAAGATCATGAGCAGCATTTGAGAGTTGTGCTTCAAAACTCGGGAACTTGAGTTCTGCCTTGATTCAGTAGCATTCTTGGGGAACATGGTGTCCAGTGAGGCTATTGAGGTTGATCCGAAGAAGGTAGAGGCGGTTCAGAGTTGGCCTAGACCGTTATTAGCTATTGAGATTCGCAGTTTCCTTGGTTTAGCAGGGTATTATCACCATTTTGTCGAGGGATTTTCTTCTATTGCACCACCAATGACCAGACTGATCCAGAAGGGTGCTCAGTTCAGGTGGACTGAGGAGTGCAAGGAGAGCTTTCAGAAGCTCAAGTCAAATTTGACTACAACTCCGGTATTGATTTTGCCTACGGGTTCAGGTTCTTGTACAGTTTACTGCGATGCCTCAAGAGTTGGCCTTAGAGCGGTTCTGATGCAGGACGGTAGAGTGATTGCCTACGCGTCCAAACAGTTGAAGTGCGCGAGAAGAATTGTCCAGTGCACGATCTTAAGCTAGCAGCTATTGTTCACGCCTAGAAGATTTTGCATCATTATTTATATGGAGTGCATTGTGATATTTTCACTAATCACCGTAGTTTGCAGCATATGCTTAAGCAGAAGGATATTAATTTGCATCAACGGAGGTGGTTGGAGCTTCTCAAGAATTATGACCTCACTATCTTATATCATCCAGGGAAGGCCAATGTAGTGGCCGAGGCCTTGAGTCGCAGAGCAGAGTGTTTGGGGAGTTTAGCCTACCTTCCGGTAGCAGAGCGGCCTTTAGAAATTGATGTTCAGGCTTTAGCAGGTCAGTTGGTGAGATTGGATTTATCAGAGCCTCCATGGGTATTGTCTTGTGTAGCCTCCAGGTCTTCTCTTTAAGATCAGATTAGTGCACGCTTGTATGGTGATCCACATTTTGCTTGTTCTTCAGGACAGGGTACGTTGCGGTGATGCTAGAGATGTGGTTATCGGTGATGATGCGGTCATGAGGATGCAGGGCCGGATTTGCGTGCCCGATGCGGATGGGCTTCGAGATTTGGTTCTAGCTCAGGCCCATAGTACGCGGTATTCCATCCATCCAGGTGCCGCGAAGATGTATCAGGATCTCAGACAACATTATTGGTGGAGGCAGAAAAAGAGAGATATTGTTGAGTTTGTGGCTCGGTGTCTCAACTGTCAGCAGGTCAAGCATTAGCACCAGAGGCCTGGTGGATTGCTTAAGAGATTTGATATTCCGGAGTGGAAGTGGGAGCGAATTACCATGGACTTAGAAGTTGGACTCCCACGGACTTCGAGGAGGTTTGATGCTATATGGGTTATTATGGATCGGCTCACCAAGTCCGCACACTTCATTCCTGTTGGTACTACTTATTTTTCGGAGAGGCTAGCTAAGTTTATATCAGGGAGATTGTCCAATTTCATGGGGTTCCGGTTTCTATCATTTCTGACAAAGGTACTCAAATCACATCTCAGTTTTGGAGAGCCCCACAGAGAGAGTTGGGTACTCAGGTCGAGTTGAGCACAGCGTTTCATCCTCAGGTCGATAGGCAGTCGGAGAGTACTATTCAGATTTTGGAGGATATGTTGCGTGCATGTGTCATTGATTTTGGGAGTTCATGGGACAAGTTTCTGCCACTCGTGGAGTTTGCATATAATAATAGTTATCAGTCGAGTATCCAGATGGCTCCTTATGAGGCTTTATATGGTAGGAGGTGCAGATCTCTGGTTGGTTGGTTTGGGCCAGGCGAGGCTAGTCTATTGGGCACAGACTTGGTTCTGGATGCGTTAGGCTAGGTGAAATTGATTCAGGAGCGGCTTTGCACGGAGCAGTCTATGTAGAAGAGTAATACGGACCGGAAGGTCCGAGATGTGTCTTTCATGGTTGGGGAGAAGGTATTGCTGAAAGTGTCACCCATGAATAGTATTATGAGATTCGGGAAGGGGAAAGCTGAGTCCTCGGTTCATTCGGCCATTTGAGGTCCTTCAGAGGGTTGGGGAGGTGGCTTATAGACTTGCCATGCCTCCCAGTTTATCGATTATTCATCCGGTGTTCCATGTTTTGATGCTCTAGAAGTATGTTGGAGACATGTATCATGTTTTGGACTTCAGCACGGTTCAACTCGAGGGTGATATGTCATATGACGTAGAGCCAGAGGCTATTTTGGGTCGTGAGTTCAGAAAGCTGAGATCTAATGATATAACTTCGGTGAAGGTTCAGTGGAGAGGACAGCCGGTGGTGGATGCCACCTGGGAGACCAAGCGGGAGATATGGGATAGATATCCTCACTTATTCCAGAGTCCAGGTATGTTTCTAGACCCGTTCAAGGACGAACGTTTGTTAAAGAAGGGGAGGATGCCACCTGGGAGACCAAGCGGGAGATATGGGATAGATATCCGTGAGATTTGCCCTATTTGCCCTGTTTTGATTTATCGTATGTTTCTTAGCCTATTTACATTGTATTGGGTCAGTTGGTTCGGGTACGGAGTGGCCGTGGTGAGAACAGAAGAACTTAGCCTCTTAAAGTAGCTTAATAGTTGAAAAGTCAACTGAGAGTTGACTTATTGTAAACGACCTCGGAATGCGGATTTTATGGATCCGACAGCTTGGTTAGGTGATTTGAGACTTAGGAGTTTGTTCGGAATGATGTTTCGGTGTCCAATATAGAATTAGGCTTTAATTGGCGAAAGTTAGTTTTTGGCGATTTCAGGTCGGCAATGGAAAATATGCTATCAGGGTCAGAATGGAATTCAGGAAGTTGGAACAAGTTTAAAATGTCATTTTGGATATGTGCGCAAATTTTTATGTTAATCGGATGCGTTTTGGTTGGTTTCGGCATAATCGGCGAAATTTAGAAGTTTCAAAGTTCATAAGCTTGAATTTGTTGTAATTTTTGTGTTTTCGTGTTGTTTTTGGTGTTTCGATGGCTCGAATAAGTTTGAATGATGCTATGGGGTGTGTTGGTATATTTTGTTGGGGCCTCGAGGGGCTCGGGATTGATTTCGGATGGTTGGCGGAGGTTTGAACTTGGGAAATTTGCAGCAAATAGTCGCTGGTGTTAAGCTGCTGGTGTGGCCGCACCTGCCGATGGGCAGCCGCAGGTGCGAAAGGTGTCTAGGCAGAATAAGTCTGTAGGTGCGAAGAGTTGGCCGCGCCTGCAAAGCCGTAGGTGCGGAAAAGGGACCGTAAGTGCGAGAATTGGACTGTTAGTGCATTTTCGCACGTGCGGACCTGGGACCGTAGGTGCTGATTAACTAGGCATAACTGTATAAAAGAGTGCCTCTGCGAAATTTTAGTTATTCTTCCAGTGTTGCATGCAGGTGGATCTTATTTGAGAGAAAATTGAAGAAAGAATTCAAGGGTCTTCAGTGGAGCTAAGTTCCTGTATTATAAAACTCGTTTCTATGCTATTCTTATTCGGATTAGGCTTGTAATTTGAAGAATTAAAGTGGAAAAAGTTGGGAAAAATAGGGAGGAAGATTGGAAATACTTTTGGTGACTTCAGTGGGCAATTATGGTCTAATTATGGATATTTTGGTATGTATAGAATAGTTGGTGGATGAGAATTCTAATGATGTAAATTTTATTTGATTCGGAGACGTGATCCCGGGGCTCAAATTTGGCCGAATTTCGAGAAGTGTGTTAAAATTTATATATTTCAATTGGATTTTGTTCCGTTAGCGCGTAATGTTGATGTTAATCTGATTTTGGTTAGATTCGGAGCATTTGTGAGCCAATTCGATGGGCAAGCGCATCGCGGAGTAGTTTTTGGGCGGTTTCGAGGTAAGTAACGATTGTAACTCTAAACCCGAGGGTATGACACCCCGTTATTTGATATTTTGTTGATAAATGAGGTGACGCACACGCTAGGTGACGAGCGTGGGGGCGTGCACTGATACGGTCCATCCCGTAGCGACTATTAAGCCATGTATTCGATTTGAAACCTTACGACATCCTGTCTTCCATAATTTTATACTTGTTCTGGGATGTGAGCCATGTTTGGGGCCTTGTGCCGACGTGTTTAGACCCTCAAAAGGTACTTTTACACTATTATACCACTATCCTATTATAAATTGCGAACTCAGTCATGTTTCCTACTTGTTGTTATTTTCACTGTTACCGCACTGCTTTAAGAACTCTGAAAAGTATTTGGGGCTGAGTGCCATGAGTTGATATAAATTGACCAAGTGGCTTGTAAGGGTGGATGAGTCGGGCCGAAAGCCGAGCATGTGAGGATAGCTATGGATCGGGCTTCACGCCGCAGCAGTATATATATGTTAGGACAATCGCCGAGTATGTGTGGATAGTTATGGGACGGGCTGCACGCCGCAATATATATGTTATATATTATATGTGGGTCGGGCTGCTTGCCGCAGTAATATAGATTATATATATACGGATCAGGATGCACGCCGCATCAATATATGTTATATATGGACCGGGTTGCACGCGGCACCAATATACATATTGGATCGGGTTGCACATCGCAACAGATATAGCGTTTGGGCCGAAGGAGCCCCTCTAGGAGTCTATACACCCCCAGTGAGCGCACTCTACTATTCTATGGACCGGGCTGCACGCCGCATCAATATATGTTATATATATGGATCGGGTTGCACGCCGCAATAGTATAAAAATATATGTATGTATAAATGTAGTGGAGTGGGCTGCCCGCCGCAACAGTTGCGTGTCTTCATAGTACTTGCCGAGTACGAATGTTAAGTGAGAGCATGAGATGCTGATAGTGGAGTTACGAGTGACTGAGAGACTTGACCGAGAGGCTTTATTGTGAGTGATATTGTGCCCGAGGGGGTCATATTTTATGAAAATGTTGTTTTTCACTCTTCTTTACACTGAGCCTCTCATCATAAATGTTGGATAAAAGTTTTCCTACAAAGTTTTTAAATGGAAACCGGATTTTTTATGAAATACTCGAAATTGTAGATTTCTGACTTGAGTTATTCATTTCCACTGTTATTCGTTATATGGATTTACTTGATTTAAATTGCTCGTCACTACACTCAAGTTTTTAGTTACATTGATTACTTACTTAGTTGGCGTACTCAAGTTACTCCCTGCACCTCTGTGTGCAGATCCAGATACCGGACCATCTAACTAGTTGATTTCCGGACGAGCTTGGAGTTGTTGAGGATAGAGCTAGCTGCTCAGCGACCCCAACTCACCTCCTTTCCTTCCCTCAGAGCATAGTTTCTTTTGGCCTTTTGTACGTCAGACTTTTTTTGTAGAATGTTACTACGTTTTACGTTATATTTTTAGTCTTAGATGCTCATGATAGTTGACTCCAAGTTTTGGGGAAGTGTGTATTTGTTTCATCTCATTCTGCTCTTTTAAAATCTGCTAAAATTTCGGGAAATTATGATATTTATATTGATAGTCTGAAATGGTTGGCTAGCCTAGTTCCATGATAGGCGCCACCACGGCCGATTAGGATTTGGGGTCGTGACCGAAAAACTATAAAGATGCACAGAGATGAAATTACGGAAATATTAAAGGAAATATATTTGAGGAATAGAAAATCATTTTAGATCCTTTAAGGATATGAACCTTAGTTTTAGGGTAACTAGAAGATATGACTATAAATAGGCGGATTTGATGAGTAACAAGGTAAATAATAACATTAAAACAAACTAAATGAACCAAATATGGTTCGAACCAGAGATCCAAAACCCTAACTGAAAGATACAAAAAAATATTCGTACTCACAGAGTTTGGGATGAATATAGACGGAAATAACCAAAATAATAGATTTTGAACCGGATCTAGTTCGAATTTCTTGAGATCCACATGCCATTTGAGGCAAGCCAATCAAGTAAAGAACGGGTATCTAGTAAAGGAGTAGGACTAGATATGGCAAGGAATCAAGAAATGATTCCATTTCTGGGTAGGAGTCACAGGGAAATGGTGACGATGGATTAGGCTTTGGGAAGGAAAAATGGGGAGAGAGGAGAGAGTTTGAGGGCGACGGGTGGGTGGTAAATTAATTAGGGTTGGGAGCTGATTAATTAGAAGGAGGGAAGTAATTAGGATTCGTTGATCATTTACATGGGCTTGGGTCGGGGTTTTAAAATGGGTATCGGTCTGGGTTGGACGAGTATGGGGTATTAGGTTGGTTAATGTATTGGGATGGGGGTAATTGGGCTAGGCTAGGTTCGAAATTAATTAGAAAAAGGGCTAGATTTTAAATATCTAATAAAATCAGTAAAATAATTAATAAAATAGTAAAAATGTCATTTGTGCATGAAAATGATTTAAAAAAATTACTTAACATTATAAAAATATAAAAAGTCATTTTCATGTGTAAATAATGGAATTATGCTTATATGTGGCTATTATTGCGAAATATTGCAATTATAGCCTAAAGATGCATATATAGTTATACATAAAATGTTTAAAGCTTAATATGAATTATAAATGATAAAAATTAAGTAATAAATCATTATAAAATTATTTGTGATGCAATTAATATTTATTTAGATAATAAAAATGCCGGAATTAATTGATTAAAACCTGTACAAATTATAGAAAATTATGGAAAAATACTTGTTGGTGCTCGTGCACTACTTTGAAAGTATATATGTATTTACAAAATGTATATGGGAAAAATTGGGTATCAACAGCTGCCCCTCTTTACCCGGGAAGGATGAAAGAGTTGTCAGGTAAAGACATGATGATCAACTTTAACCGAATATGGTGATTTGAAAGATATAGGTTGCACTCTGGCTTTTGAGCTACCTACATATCCCCGATTTTATAGGAATCTGGCCATGTGTAGTTCCGGCTCCAACGGTGGAATAAACCGATGGAGTTGTTGCAAAAACGGAAAAGGTTCCGAGTAGTATTTTCCGAGTAGGATTACCTAGGATTGAAACGGTTATGGGTGAATGGTCAGGTTTGGAATAGTTTGAAGGAACTGGAGCGCAATTTCTCCTGCGGGAATAATGGTTACCCACTAGATCACCTGCAAATATGCTAAAGTATACTACGAGCACATATGTATAAATTATTGCGTAAATTTAAACATGATGCAAATTCCCTTCGGACCACGAAGATTGTCTTCGGACGGTGAGGATGACGTCCTTAGACCATGACGTCTCGGGACATGAATTGCGGTAAGGGACTCGCAGACCATGAAATGATGTTCTTGGGCTATGAAGATGGTGCCTCCGAACCATGGCGCCTTTGAATAATGATGTGCAAGTTTGAGAGATCCTCAGGCCATGGCATGATGTCTTCCGGCTATGAGAATGGTGCCTTCATACTATGGCGCCTTCGGACAAGTTTGCTATATTTCAGCCGATGAGGTGAAGAGATATGATGCTAGAGACAACAAGACAGAGCTTAGTCTTGTGTGAAGTAGAAGGCAGAGCTTAGCCCGAGAGAAGAGAACAATGCAAGAGAGATAGTGCTTAGTCTCGTGCAAGATTCGAGACAGTGCTTACTCCCATGTAGAGAGTAGGAAGTGCTTAGCCTTATGCGAATGGGAGGCAGGGCTTAGCCTCATGCAAATAGAGAAGCATGGCTTAGCCTCATGCAGGATTCGGGATAGTGCTTAGTCCTATGCAGAGAGAAGGTAGTAATTAGCCTTATGCAAAATGGAGAGGAAGGGCTTAGCCTCATGCAGGATTTGGGACAATGCTTAGTCCCATGCACAGAGAAGGAATGGCTTAGCCTTATTCAAGTAGAGAGGAAGATCTTAGCCTCATGAAAGTGATTGAGAAAAGGCTTAATCTCATGCAAGGATTGAGACAAGGCTTAGTCTTATGCAAAGGGAAGACAACACTTAGCCTTATACAAGTAAAGAGGCAGAGCTTAGCCTCATACGAGTGGTTTGAGACAGGGCTTAGTCTCATACAAGGAGAAGGCAATGCTTAACCTTATGCAAGTAGAGAGGCAGGGCTTAGACTCATGCAAGGTTTGAGACAGAGCTTAATCTCATGCATATGTAAGAGTAAGAGTGAAGTATTCTTAGCTGACAATGTGTTTCGTGCATAGAGATTGTGTTGTTGCGATGATGCTTATCATGATGACATAGTACTGCATCCAAATAAAATGTGTGAGTTTGTGGGGGNATAGTGCTTAGTCCTATGCAGAGAGAAGGTAGTAATTAGCCTTATGCAAAATGGAGAGGAAGGGCTTAGCCTCATGCAGGATTTGGGACAATGCTTAGTCCCATGCACAGAGAAGGAATGGCTTAGCCTTATTCAAGTAGAGAGGAAGATCTTAGCCTCATGAAAGTGATTGAGAAAAGGCTTAATCTCATGCAAGGATTGAGACAAGGCTTAGTCTTATGCAAAGGGAAGACAACACTTAGCCTTATACAAGTAAAGAGGCAGAGCTTAGCCTCATACGAGTGGTTTGAGACAGGGCTTAGTCTCATACAAGGAGAAGGCAATGCTTAACCTTATGCAAGTAGAGAGGCAGGGCTTAGACTCATGCAAGGTTTGAGACAGAGCTTAATCTCATGCATATGTAAGAGTAAGAGTGAAGTATTCTTAGCTGACAATGTGTTTCGTGCATAGAGATTGTGTTGTTGCGATGATGCTTATCATGATGACATAGTACTGCATCCAAATAAAATGTGTGAGTTTGGGGGGGGGGGATCCTTCTCATGTTATCGAGGGTAGAATTTGGCTAAAAGTAAAGTTTCTTTTCAAAAGCATGCGTGTATCGTTTTCAAAGACATAATAATATGTAGTTTAGAAATTTGTTAGATAAATCAGTAACTGTGACATTATTAGAGACATTGTGACTTCCTCTGCCGTAGAATTTTGAGGTTACTCCTCAAAATTCTGACCCAGTTAACTAGATGACCTCTCTAATCGTTCCATATACTGCGTTTGGCTGAACTTGCTACGGAATTTTGAGGGTCCTCCTCAAAATTTTGCCATAGTGTCTGATTGTGGGGAAAATGGAAATTTTATTGAATTGTGACCAAACCCACAGGGCTGCCTATGTATCCCCTCTTAAACGAGAATTATGTCGAGCATAGTTCAATTTACATCATATGAAGAAACAATTTACACATAGTATCTTTTGACTACATCTAAATTGAAAGGCTTCGGGCAAATTTCTCCGTCCATCTCTGCGAGTATGAGCACTCCTCCTATAAATACTCTATGAACCATGTAAGGGCCTTTCTAGTTGGGAGAGAATTTCCCTTTTGCTTCATCTTGATATGAAAAGATCTGTTTCAACACCAGCTGGACCGGTGTGAACTGTCTTGGCTTGACCCTTTTTGTTGAAAGCCCTTGACATTCTATTCTGATAAAGCTGACCGTGACATATTGCATTCATCCTCTTTCCATCTATGAGGGCTAGTTGCTCATAGTGGCTCCTTATTCATTTTGCGTCACTGAGTTCAGCTTCTTGTATGATTCTCAAAGAAGGAGTTTCTACCTCGGAGGGAATGACAGCTTCAGTACCATAAACCAGTAGATAGGGAGTTTCTCCGATTGATGTGTGAATTGTGGTACGGTATCCCAGTAAGGAGAATGGTAATTTGTCGTTTAATATCTTGTGATTATCTACCATTTTCCTTAGTATCTTTTTGATGTTTTTGTTGAAGGCTTCCACAGCTCCATTCATTTGTGGCCTATATGATGTGGAATTCTTGTGCTTGATTTTGAAAGTTTCACACAGGTCTTTCATCAGATCATTGTTGATATTGGTGGCATTGTCCGTAGTGATGGAGTTAGGAACCCCCAATCGACAAACAATTCGGTCTCGGACCAAATCTGCAAGACCTTCTTGGTCACAACTTTGTAAGATGCAGCTTGAACCCATTTAGTGAAGTAGCCACTAAAATGAATCGGTGCCCGTTTGAAGCGGTAGGCTCGATTGGGCCGATGACATCCATTCCTGAGGGAGCAAAAGGCCAAGGTGAGCTTGTTGTATTAAGCTCGTTTGGCGGTACCCGTATCATGTCTGCCTGTATCTGGAATTGGTAGCATTTATGAACATACCAGATGCAGTATGTTTCCATGGTCATCCAAAAGTATCCTGCCCTGAGTATCTTTTTGGCCAACACAAAGTCATTCATATGTGGACCGTAGGTTCCAGAATGTATCTCTTCGAGCACTTTGGAAGTCTCTTTTGTGTCAACACAACTTAACAGTCCTAGATGTGGAGTTCTTCTATACAGGGTCCCTCTAGTGTGGAAGAAGTGATTAGACAACCTCCGAAGTGTGCGTTTCTGAGTATGGTTTTCATGCTCCGGGTATTTTCTTTCTACGAAGTACTCTTTGATGTCATGGAACCATGGATTTTCCATCTATTTCTTCTTCAACATGAGAAGAGTATGCCGGCTGATTATGGATCCTCACCGAAACGGGATCGATTAAATTCGTGTCTGGATGTTGTATCATTGATGACAAGGCGGCCCCAACATTCTTTAGACCGAATGACATCATTTTTTAATAATACACTCCCTATGGTTTAATGAAGTTTGTTTTCTCTGCGTCTTCTTCGTCCATCAAAATCTGATGATAACCTACGAAGCAATCTACAAAGGACTGGAGTTAATGGTAGGCGCAATTGTCCTTCAGAATGTGTATATTTGGCTCCAGGAAATCGTCCTTGGGACTTGCTCTATTCAGATCCCGATAATCAACATTGACTCTGACCTTCCCATCTTTCTTCGAAACCAGTACAATGTTGGCCATCCAGGTTGGATATTTAACTACCTTGAGGACCTTGGCTTTGATCTGCTTGGTAACTTCTTCCTTGATTTTCAGACTCATACCTGGCTTGAATTTCCTGAGGTTCTGCTTCACTGGTGGGCATATTGGATTTGTAGGTACCTTGTGAGCCACTATGGTGTGCTGAACCCTGTCATATCGTCGTATGACCATGAAAAGATATCCTCATATTCTTTCAGGAAGCGATTGTATTCTTCCTTTTCCCTAGGTGACAGATTGATGCTTATGCGAGTTTCTTTAACGGTATCGGAATCTCCCAAGTTGACTATCTCGGTCTCTTCCAGGTTGGATTTGGGCTTGTTCTAAAATATCCACTTCTCTGACAATTTCCTCAGGTATTATATCCTCTTCTTCTATTTTTTCCAAATCACTATCCTTCTGTTGTGTTTTCTCATTACATGTCACAGTCGTTGGTTCATCAAGATAAGAAATAGTAATGCTGTAGGGATGAAGATATGAAAGAAAATAGTAATAATAAACATCAAGCCATTTAAAATGTCAAACAAAATAATTTCAATAACTCAAATAATGCTTACGAACTGGAACACTGTAAAATATTATTTAAAACAAACATGCAGAAGAGGAAATCATTTTCAAAAGTAAACATGCTATTAGCCTTTCTACCCCGAGACTCTTCGGGCCCTTGATGGTTTAATGGTCCAGTTCTTGAGGGATGCTCCCTTCTCGACTGTCTGGATAGTAAGGCCTTATTCCTCCTTATCTTCGATTATCACACAGTAATCCATATCATCGTCTTCCAAGAACAATTCCTCAATTCTACCAATGCTTCTTCTTCCTCTGATATACATATTATATCATCCTGATAGAAGTTATGATTCAGGTGCGGTACAGGTTGCTCAAGAGGGTAGTATGGACCACTCCATAGTTGCGACCAATTCCGATATTCCTACCAGGTGTACTGATATCCAAGCCCGAATGTTGTACCATGATGCTTCAGTTGTACTGGTTTGAAGATACCTTGAATATTTTAACCAAGCCCCTTACAAGGTTCATACCCTTTCCATGCCAATATGCTTTCTATATTGCTACTCCACCACTTATCCTTTTCGATTACGTTAACATGCTCGGTGAGATGGTAGGTTTCTCCACCTAACTTCCTTTTGTTTTCTATCACCGGAACAATCTGACTGGTGTAAATGGGGTTACTCCCATCTCCATGGATGATCACATCTTGATAGTTCCATTATAATTTTATCGATTGGGGCAAAGTAGACACGACATCTCCAACGACATGTATCCAAGGCCGTCCCAGTGGCTGATTGTAGGAGGCAAATATGTCTAGCACCTGGAATTCAACATCAAACCAGGTACGACCCATCTTCAAGCACAGATTAGTTTCTCCGATTTTGGCCCTTTGAGACCCACTGAACGCCTTCACATTCATAGTCCCCGCTCGTATTTCATATAGGCCCTTCCCAACCTCTTCAAAGTTGTCAGTTGACAGATGTTGAGGTTGGACCCTCCGTCTATCAGAACTCTGGCAATGAACTTATTTTCACATTGCACTGTGATGTGCATTGCCTTGTTGTTGCTTAACCCTTCCGGTGGCAACTCGCCTTCATAACAGGTAATCTTATGTATTTCCAGCACTTGTCCCACCATATTGGCCATTTCTCTGCTAGTAATGTTGTTGGGCACATATTCTTCATTCAGTACCTTCATCAGAGCATTCCTGTGTTCTTCAAAATTTTGCAGTAATGACAAGATGGATATCTGGGCGGGAGTCTTATTCAGATGATCAAAAAAAGAAAACTCCCTTGCTTGTACTTCCCTCCGAAGGTCATCTAGACCAATTTCAATCACGTGTTGTTTATTGGAAGCTTGCTACTTATCTCTCCCAAATGCTCGGGTGTGTAAATTCTGCTTGTTCTAGTCATTCCTTGTGCAATGTCGGACTCTTCCATCTGTTCTTTCCCTTTTCTCCTAGCTTCGGCAACATAATACCAAGGTACAACGTTGGAACTGAAGGGTGGTGTGGATGCCACCGTCACAGTGAAAGGGTATAGCTGCAGATGGTGTCACTTCTACTTCAAAGGGAGCTGATGTGACTACCTCAACTTCAGCTAGCGGCTATAACTATACCACAAAGGGATTGAGCGTGACTACATGCTTCTTAGGATACTCATCTTCCCGAATAAGTCGGATTGACCCCTCGGGATCCCACTCTTCATCAGTTTCTATTACATTGACTCATTACCCTTGTGATCTAGGAGGGTATTGTTAAAGACATTAGGTGCGATTTCCTTTACCTGTATGACCTTGGTATCAATCAGTGTTTGGATCTTATCTTTCAAGGTGCGACATTCATCAATAGTGTGTCCTTTCATACCGGAATGGTAAACACATGTCTTGTTCGGGTTGACCCATTGAGATGGGTTTTCATAGCCACGGCAGGAATATGAGTGACATATCCAGCAGCTTTTAATCTTTCATTCAACTAGTCGATGGGTACAGCACTAGGGATGTATTGCCTGGGTGGTTTGCGATCAAAATTGGGCCTGGATTTTTGATAATTTTGCGAGCTGGAGGTGAATGATAATAGGTTGGTTGGGTATTATAGGTATGGTAGGCGGTAGCAGGTTGAGGATATCTAGGAGTTGAAGGCTGGTATGTGGGTGGAGGTGTTTGGTATACAAATGGAGATTTTGGACCTTCGGCAACCATTATTGTCCCAACATCTTTATTATTTGATATGCCACCTGATTGTAGTGCTTTTTTCGTGGCCTGCAGTGCCTCGAAATTTTTCACCATTCCACTTTTGATACCTTCCTCGATCCTTTAACTGAGCTTGATGATATCAGAGAACTTGGGATTCTCGATTACCATTAACATTTCATAATATTGTGGATCCTAAGACCTGGCAAAGAACTTGTTCATCTGCTTTTCATCTAATGCTGGCCTGACCTTTGCTGCGTCTGACTTTCACCGAGTAGCATACTCACGGAAAGTCTCAGTGGGTTTCTTCTTGAGATTTTTGATATAGAAGACATCCGGTGCATTTTCCGTGTTGAATGTGAACCTATCCATGAAGTCCGACGCCATGCTTACCCAATTTTCCCATTTTTTGGGATTTTGACTTATGTACCAATATAGAGCATCTCTAGTAAGGATTCTGATGAACAACTTCATGTGAATCCTTTCATCCTTTCCAACCTCTATGAGCTTGTCACAGTAGGTTCTCAAATGAACCTTTGGGTCACCCGTTCCATCAAACATTTCGAACTTAGGAGGTTTGTAACCCTCTGGCAGTTCCACATCTGTCTGTATGCACAAATCCTCATAATTCAGACCTTCGATTCCTTTGCCTCTTTCAACACCTTCAACTCAGCTTCTGAGTTTCTTGAGATCCTCTACCATGTTCTTAATGAGCATATCCTTCTCGGCGGATTCTGGTGTATATGAGATTGGTTGAGTAGAGTGGGGTAAGGTTTCCACGTATATGGGGTTGTTTTGGTGAATGCCATGAGTTTGGGTATAGTGGTGATCATTGGTTGAATATTGGGGATCCGGGATAGGTTGTGGGGTATTATGAGAAGTGTGGTAAGTAGTTTGGTGATGTTGAGTCGGGAGATGCTGATGTTGAGGCGGTGTGGGTACGGGTAAAGGATTTTGAAGAGGGGTTTTATATTGGTGGGGTGCGGGAGGATTCTGCGGGCGTTGATTGGGTGTGTTCTGAGGAGGTACTGGGTTTTGGGTATTTGGATGGTTGATATCCGGGAAATTTTGTGTGAGGGAGAGGTTTTCCAAGTTACTGACCTGCTCAAGCTCACCCTGTAGTTCAAGTATTGTCTCTTCAAGCCGCAAAACCAACTCATTTGGTGCCGGAGTACTCCATCCATCGAAAGTTTCCACATTTTAGTATGTGGGGTGTTGTCTTTTATGATGCCACCCATATCATCCATCTTAGCTTTCCCTTTACCTTTTGGTACACTTGGAGGAGGAGGAGGTGGAGGGCTTCTGGATCTGGTATGGTAAGCTGATGATACCAATATGCGTGAACCAACCTTGGGGAATGGGAATAATTTAAAAGAAAGAAAAACAAAAAGTAACCAAGTTAATGAGAATTATGGAAAAATATTTGTATTATTTAAACACATATTGCAAGAACGTAAATTCACATCCTAATTTGGGAGCCTCGTTGTGCCTGAGGTAGGCCTAGCGACAAGTAGATTTGGAGAAATTTAATGCAAACAATTTCCTCAGTTCATTAATGTAATAAATAATATGAATCTAAAATGATACTAAATAAGATAAGTCACTAATGACACTTGGACTTATTACATTCGAAAAGAAAGAACAAATAAACCTAATATACTTTGTCCCATAGGGACCTTCTCCAGGCCTGATTCTCTTGGCTCCATCGATCAGGTTCCCCAGGTAGCGCATGTCCAGCAGCAGGTATGCCCTTGCTAGATGTCCTCCTTCGCTACCCTTAGCATTCTGGCAGTCTACGACTCTTCTCCTACTTTTCCTTTCCAGCTCCATCAGATCCTGCTCCAGATATTCCAGCCTTTCATTCAACCTAGTAGTCATTTCCCTTCATTTATTGATCAATTCAATATCACTCTTGTGTTTCTCCAGATGCTCATCCTTGGACTCGTGAACTCTTTTGCACAGTCTGTTGTATTTCACCTGTGCTTCAGCAACTTCATTTATGACCCTATTTCCTTGTCCGATCCATGGCTCAACTGTTCCTGCTATGCTATCTTCTAACTAAGATGGGTAAAAGTGCACATGCCCTGCGTGATATCGTTCTTGCTCGATGGTGTCCCTTTCCACAATAATCTTCAGGTGCCACTTATGTTGAGTTTCACATTTATATTGGATGTTGCCATCTTAAAAATTCGCCCTGTAATGACTTACTTTGGAGAATCGCGGTATGACTTGCTTTCTACCAAGTTGTCCCATGATCTTGATTTGAACATAGGGGTGTATGCCTCTTAACCTGATAAACATCAATTGCGGAACATCCCTATATCTGATGAACAACTCACTAATGGGGAACCATTCGAACATCCATTGAACCTGGTCCTCAGTCAAGTTGTCTAAAGATTGCACCCATTTTGTAGCATTCTCTAGTCGAGCAAACCTGTCTGGGATAAAGGTCATTATCTTGGGGTGATGAAAAGCTATGTGATGCTCTTGCCCATCAAATCAGCTCCCGATAGCTCCGAATCTAGCCAAAACCAGATTAACATCATCAATATATGCTAAAGGAACAAAACACAATCGAAAACTATCAACTTTAAGCACAATTCCCGAAATTTGCCAAACCCGAGCCCTGGGCCCACGTCTCGGAATTCGATAAAAATCACGTCACAAGAATCCGTATCCCTTCCCGAGTCTACACATATAAAATGTATCACAATCCGACCACAAACAATGCCTAAATTCCTTAATTTACAAGTCTCAATTTCTCAAGCCCTAAACCCCCAATTTATGCCATTTAACAACAAATTCCAAGCCTAAATTCTCGAATTCCTCCTTCAATTTGCTCCCAAACTAGCTCAATCCCGCATGCAAAATGAAAGAAATGCCAAAATTTCGTGGAGGCACCTATTTATACTTTATTTCCAGTTAATCCGCACCTGGGGACCATTCTTCGCACCTGCGGACTCGCACCTGCGGTCCCAGGTGCGCACCTGCGAAATCCCACTAAAAGTCAAAATTTGACATTTGCGAGTCCTTTTCTGCACCTGAGGCTTCACAGGTGCGGCCCATGCCTCGCACCTACGGATTCCTCCAGCTTGGCCTCTTTTCGCACCTGTGCAAGGACCTTCGCACCTGCGGCTCCACATCCGCAGGTGCGGCCACACCACTAAAATAACACCATCAGCTATTTTGCTGCAAATTCCTAAGTCCAAACCTCCGCTAACCATCTGAAATCAATCTCGAGCCCCTCGGGGCCCCAACCAAATATACCAACACATACCATAACCTCATTTGAACTTAGTCGAGACTTCGAAACACCAAAAACAATGCAAAAACACCAAAAACACATCAAATTCAAGCCTATGAACTTTAAAACTTCTAAATTTCGCCAATGATGCTGAAACCAACCAAAACACATCCGATTGACCTGA
Source organism: Nicotiana knightiana (assembly GCA_005239525.1). Lineage (NCBI taxonomy): Eukaryota > Viridiplantae > Streptophyta > Magnoliopsida > Solanales > Solanaceae > Nicotiana > Nicotiana knightiana. Next base: position 129,161 of record ML439938.1, read on the forward strand.
AAGTATGAACACATATCCAAAATGACATTACAAAACTTCTCCATTTTCCGGAATCCCATTCCGACCCCAATAGCATATTCTCTACTGCCGACTGAAAATCGCCAAAAACTAACTTTCGCCAATTCAAGCCTAATTTTACATCGGGCATAAAAACTTCATTCTGAACACAATCCTAAGTCCCAAATCACCTAACGAAGCTATTCGAGCCATAAAATCTGCATTCCGAAGTCGTTTACCCAGTTGACTTTTTCAACTATTAAGCTAATTTAAGAGACTAAGTGTCTGAGTTCTAACCACGACCACTCTGAACCCGAACCAACCGACCCAACACAACATAAATAGGCTAAGCAACATACGATAAAGAAAAATTAGGGGAGAAAGGACTAATCTCACGGAACGACCGGCCGGGTCGTTACATCCTCCCCCTCTTAAACAAATGTTCATCCTCGAAGGGGTCTACAAACATACCTGAAGTCTCGAATAAGTGAGGATATCTGCTATGCATCTCCAACTCGGTCTCCCAGGTGGCATCCTCTACCGGCTGTCCTCTCTACTGAAACTTCACTGAAGCTCTATCCTTAGACCTCAGCTTTCTGACCTGACGAGCTAAAATATCCACTGGCTCTACCTCATATGACATATCACCCTCGAGCTAAACCGTGCTGAATTCTAAAACATGAGACGGGTCACCAACATACTTCCCGAGCATCGAAACATGGAACACCAGATGAATAATCAATAAGCTGGGAGTCAAGGCAAGGCTATAAGCCACTTCCCCAATCCTCTGAAGCACCTCAAATGGCCCAATGAACCTGGGAATCATCTATCCCCTCTTCCCGAACCTCATAACGCCCTTAGTGGGTGACACCTTCAGTAGCACCTTCTCCCCAACCATGAAAGACACATGTCAGACCATCCAGTCCGCATAACTGTTCTGCCTAGACGACACCGTGTGCAGCGGCTCCTGAATCAACTTCGCCTTACCCAACACATCCTGAACCAAGTATGCACCAATACCCTAGCCTCACCCGGATTGAACCAACCAACCGGAGATCTACACCTCCTACCATATAAAGCCTCATACGAAGCTCTCCGGAAACTCGAATGATAACTATTATTATATCCAAACTCCGGGAGTGGCAAAAACTGGTCCCATGAACCCCCAAAATCAATGATACAGGCACGCAACATGTCCTCCAAAATTTGAATAGTACGCTCCGACTGCCCGTCGATATGAGGATGAAATGCTTAGCCCAACTTGACCTGAGTACCTAACTCTCTTTATACGACTCACCAAAACTGAGATGTGAACTGACTACCTCTGTAATAAATGATAGAAACTGGGACCCCATGCATTCACACAATCTCCCTAATGTAAATCTCAGCTAACCGCTCCGAAGAATAAGTAGTACCAACAGGAATGAACTGTGCAGACTTTGTCAGCCGATCCACAATAACTCATATAGCATCAAACCTCCTCGAAGTCTGTGGAAACCCAACTACGAAGTCCATGGTGATCCGCTCCCACTTCCACTCCGGAATGTCTAATCTCTGAAGCAATCCACCCAGTCTCTGGTGCTGATACTTGACATGCTGACAGTTGAGACACCGAGCCATGAACTCAACAATACCCCTCTTCATCCGCCTCCACCAATAATGCTATCTCAGATCCTGATACATATTTGTGCCACCCAGATGGATGGAATACCGCGAACTATGGGCCTCAGCTAGAATCAAATCTCGATGTCCATGCACATTGGGCACGCAAATCCGGACATGGATCCTCATGACCCCATCATCACCGATAACCACATCCCTGGCATCACCGCGACGGACCCTGTCCGTAAGACGAGCAAGTGTGGGTCATCATACTGACCTGCTTTAATCTGATCATAAAGAGAAGACCTGAAGGCTACACAATCCAATACCGCGGGGGCTCTGATAGATCCAATATCACCAACTGACCCACTAAATCCTGAACATCAAGTGCTAATGGCCGTTATGCTATTGGAAGGTAGGCTAGACTCTTCAAACTCTACGCTCTGCGACTCAAGGCATTGACCACTACATTGGACTTCCCCGGATAATATAGAATAGTGAGGTCATAATCCTTGAGAAGCTCCACCCACCTCCTCTGATGCAAATTCAGATACTTCTACTTAAGCAGATGTTGCAAACTACGATTGTTAGTGAAAATCTCATAATGCACTCCATACAAATAATGACGCCAAATCTTCAAGGCATAGACAATAGCTGCTAGCTAAAGATCGTGCACTGGATAATTTTTCTTGTGCACCTTCAACTATCTGGAAGCGTAGGCAATCACCCTGCCATCCTACATCAAAATCGCTCCAGGGCCAACTCTCGAGGCGTCACAGTAAACTGTATAAGAACTTGAACCCGTAGGCAAAATCAATACCGGAGTTGTAGTCAAAGATGACTTGAGCTTCTGAAAGCTCTCCTCACACTCCTCAGTCCAACTGAACTGAGCACCCTTCTGAGTCAGTCTGGTCATAGGTGCTGCAATAGATGAAAATCCCTCAATGAAACGGCAATAGTACCCTGCCAAACCAAGGAAATTGTGAATCTCAATATCTGATGACGATCTAGGACAACACTGAACCGCCTCTACCTTCTTCGGAACAACCTGAATACCCTCACTGGACACCATGTTCCCCAAGAATTCTACTGAATAAAGCCAGAACTCACACTTCGAAAATTTTGCATACAATCTCTTATCTCTCAAGGTCTGAAGCACAACTCTCAAATATTGCTCATGATCCTCTTGAGATCGGGAATACACCAAGATATCGTCAATGAACATGATGAAGAAATAATACAGATAAGGCAGGAATACATTGTGCATCAAGTGCATAAAGGCTACTGGGGCATTGGTCCTCCCGAATGACATAACCAAAAACTCATAATGACCATATCTAGTCCTGAAAGTAGTCTTCGGAATGTCTGGCCCCCGAATATTCAATTGATGATAGCAGGAACATAAGTAAGCTTGGAAAGTACGCTGACACCCTGCAACTTGTCAAATATGTCATCTATATAAGGCAAGGGATATAGGTTCTTCACCGTAACCCTGTTCAGCTACCGATAATCAATACACATACGCATAGACCCATCCTTCTCCTTCACGAAAAACATTGGTGCACCCCAAGGTGTTACACTAGGCCGAATGAACCCCTTATCTAGGAGTTACTGAAGTTGCTCCTTTAATTCCTTTAGCTCCGCTAGTGCCATACGATAAGGTGTAATAGAAATAGGCTGAGTTCCTGGCACCAGGTCAATACCAAAATCAATGTCCCTGTCACGTGGCATACCTGGCAGGTTTGCAGGAAACACGTCCGGAAAGTCACGGACCACAGGAAATGAATCAATAGAGGGATTCGCACCACTAACATCCCTCACAAAATCCAGATAAGATAAACACCCCTTCTCAACCATGAGCTGAGCCTTCAGGTAGGAAATCACCCTTCTAGGCATACACTCAGAAGAACCTCTCCACTCAACCCTCAGACATCATGGCATAGCTAAGGTCACGATCTTAGCGTGACAATCAAGAACATCATGACACGAAGATAAACAATCCATGCCCAATATCTCATCAAAATCGACCATGTTGAGTAACAGTAGGTCCACTCGGGTCTCCAGACCCCTAATAGATATCACACACGACCGATATACATGGTCCACAACAATAGTATCGCCCACCAAAGTCGACACATGACCAAACATAACTAAATACTCACAAGGCATATTCATAAAATGGGCAAAATATGACGAAACATAGGAATATGTAGACCCAGGTTCAAATAAAGCTAAAGCATCTCAGTAACAGACTGAGATAATACCTGCCATCACTGCATCGGGGACCATAGCATCTGGTCTGGCTAGAAACGCATAAATACGGGCCTGACCTCCACCTGCTTGACCTCCCCCTCTAGGGTGGCCTCTAGCTGACTACTACCACCCCTGGCTGTTTGGGCAGGTGGTGAAGTAACTGGAGCTGAGGTCGAGGGCTGGCCCCACTGCTATGAACAACCACTAGGACGACGTGTACACTGCCTCCACATGTGCCCAAACTCACCGCACTCAAAGCAACTCCTTGGAGCTGGAGACGAGGACTGATAGAAACCCCTGGCACCAGAATGGCCACTAGAAGAATCATGCATAGAAAAAATCTGAACTGGTGGTGCTCGAGCTGCACGTTAGGATGGGAGGGCACCGAATAAAGAACGTCCTGTCTAAGAATCGCAGGGACCATGCCCGGAAGATGCACCACTATAAGCTGGGCGGACTGATTGTGGAGGCCTGAATGAAAGGCCTCTACCATGCTGAAATTACCCCTTGGAAGGAGCACCACTAGAACCACCCAATCCATGAGACCTCTTGGCCTCCGTCTCCTCCCGTTCCTGGTAGCGAACCGACTCAATATCTCGAGCAATATCAACAACCTACTTGAACGAAGACTCTGATACACTCTCCCGAGTCATAAAAAGGCGGAGCTGATAGGTGAGGCCATCCACGAACCTCCTAATCCTCTCCCTATGAGTAGGGACCAACTAGGTGGCATGATAAGCCAACTACGAAAACCGCATCTCATACTGCGTCACTGATAGCTCCCCCTGATGAAACTACTCAAAATGCATGCGGTGATATTCCCTGTGAGACTGGGGTACATACTTCTCCAAAAAGATAGTGGAGAACTGCTGCTAGGTGAGGGGTGCTGAACCAACAGGACTACGCCTCTCAAAAGACTCCCCCCAGGTGAAAGAAACACCAGAAAACTGAAAAGTAGCAGACAAGACCCCACTGCTCTCCAGAATCCCATCAATACGCAGCATCCTCTAACACTTATCCAGAAAACCCTAGGCATTCTCGGCCTCAGCACCAATGAATGTCGGAGGATGGAGTCTACTAAACTTCGTTAGTCTATGCTGCTTGTCCTCTGGCATAGCCAGAACCACAAAGTCCAGAACTGGAGCAACCGGTTGGGCTGGAACCGCCCTCGGTGTCTGATGGCGTAGAGTAACCTGCTCAGGTGTCCAGGACACTAGAGACTGTCTGCCTCCCCCGACCTGAGAAGTAGCGGCAATTTTCTGAGCAAGGGAGGTACACACTGTCAAGATTTGAGCCAAGGTCTCCTGAAGACTTGGAATAACAATAGGCACTACCGGTGCCTAAGCCTGTCCCGCTGGAGCATCTGCGGCGGGAATCTGATCCTTAACAGTAGGGGGATCAACTGGTAATGCCATGGCTGTTGCATGGGCTAGCCTCCTACCTATACCACGGCCTCGACCTCTCACTAGTCTAGCTGGTAGCTGATCACCCTGACTGGTAGCGCGAGTCCTCACCAGCTGTGAGAAAAGTAAACAACATAAGTTTAGAATTCCAGAATCAACATAATGGCACAAAAGAATTCAAGAAAAATGAGATTATTCCTAAGGGTTGCGCGGACTCTTGAAAATTAGTACAGACGTCTCCGTACCAATCTGCAAGACTCTACTAAACATGCTCTTGACTGTTGAGTCCTATGTAACCTAGCACTCTGATACCAACTTGTCATGACCCCAAATCCTAAACCGTCCCTGATAGTGCCTATCATTGAACTAGGCTATACAACAATCACTTATTTACAGTTTCTCTCCAAAATCCCAACAATTTTCAACATTTCATTAACGTATATAGAATTATTGAATCCATTAGGAAAAATAAACAGTTAATAGTCTAAACCATTCACAATTGCGGAGTCAACATGTCATGAGCGTCTAAGGAATATACCAAAAAAATCTACTATTATAATACAATACCTCTGAACGAATAATTAGGTACAACATAGGAAGGGAAAACAAAGATGATGCAGACGCTGAACAACTACCTCTATGTCCCGAACTCCGGCTTCGCACGGAATAGATGGCTAACGCTCGGTATCAGCACCTGTATCTGCACACAGTGAAGCATGGAGTGATGTGTGTACGCAAACTCAGTAATAATGAAAATAAATAAAGAATAAGAAGTAAGAAACACATAAAATCCAATAGTCGGTTCACAATATGCACAACCTTTCTTTCTTTCCAACAACATATACATATGTATATATGAAATCATCATGCCTTAAAAGCCAACTTCAGTAAAGTCCTTTGAAAAATGTATTTTCCAACAATTTCAGAAAAAAATACCTGAAGAATTTACTGTAAAATGAAATAAGTCATAAATAGCCCCTCCGCCAAAAACATGAACCATAAATCGACCCTCGGCAGAACATCACTCAACATACCTTAGAGTCACTGACTATCAGCCCCTCGGGCAACCTAACTGTCACTCATTCCTCCCAATCACTCGTCACTCGGCACTTGTTACTCAGTAGGTACCTGAACTCACTGAGATGTGTACAGACTCGTGAGGGACTCCTTAAACCTAAGCGCTAATATCAAGCCACCTCTTGGCATATCATATCCTCACAATCAGGCCATCGGCCTCACTCAGTCAGAAACTTTCAAAAGCCCCTCGGGCTTATCGGTAAAATGGGGTACTCGACCCAAAAGCATCATTTTATATCTCAAAACAGTGTAAATAAGGCTGAGTTTCGAAACAGTTAAACATAACATGTTTTAGTGTAAATCATAGATCAACAGTGAGAGAAATAGCAGTAAAAAGCCCCCAAGGGGCCCAAACAAGTCGGCACGAGGCCCCCAAACATGGCTCATAGCTCAAATATAGCAATAGTTTTTAGAACGCAATTTAACATATGATTTAGAGTAAAATACGAAACTCAATAGTTGTCGCGGAGAGGACCAAGTTCAATAAAAAAATAGGTGCACGCCACATACTCGTCATCCGACATGTGCGCCATTCTAAAAACAGTAAGAAATACGAAGTCTGGGGTTTCATACCCTCAAGACAAGATTTATGGCCATTACTTACCTCTACCGGGCCACAATACTAATCCACGATGTTCTTGCCCCTCAAATCAGCTCTCGATTGCTTCGAATCTAACCAAAACAAGATTATCATCATCAATATACGCTAAAGGAACAAAACCCAATTGAAAACTTTCATTTAAAGCACAATTCCCCAAATAGGCAAAACCGAGCCCCGGGCACACGACTTGAAATTCGATAAAAATCGCGTCACAAGAATCCTTATCCCTTCCCGAGTCTACACATATAAAATGCATCACAATCCGACCACAAACAACGCCTAAATTCCTTAAAAGTCCAAACATCGCACCTGCGAGTCCTTTTCCGAACCTGCGGCTTCACAGGTGCGGCCCATGCCTCGCACCTACGGATTCCTCCAGCCTGGCCTCTTTTTGCTCCTGCGCAAGGACCTTCACACCTGCGGCTCCCTATCCGCAAGTGCGGCCACACTAGTAAAATAACACCAGCATCTATTTTGCTACAAATTCGTAAGTCCAAACCTTTGCTAACCATCTGAAATCAATCCCGAGCCCCTAGGGGCCCCAAACAAACATACCAACACATCCCATAACCTCATTCAAACTTAGTCGAGTATTCGAAACACAAAAAACACATAAAATTAAAGCCTATGAACTTTAAAACTTCTAAATTTCGCCAATGATGCCAAAACCAACAAAAACACATCTGATTGACCTACATAATTTGCACACATATCCAAAATGACATTATGAACCTTCTCCAACTTTCGGAATCCCATTTTTACCAGGGTAGACTATTTTCCACTGCCGACCGGAAATCGCCAAAAAACTAACTTTCGCCAATTCCAGCCTAATTCTACACCGGACATAAAAACATCATTATGAGCACACTCATAAGTCCCAAATCACCTAACGAAGCTATCTGAGCCATAAAATTTGCATTCCGAGGTCGTTTACCAATAAGTCAACTCCCAGTTGACTTTTTCAACTATTAAGCTAAGTTAAGAGGCTAAGTGTCTCAGTTCTCACCACGACCACTCTGAACCCGAACCAACCGACCCAACAGAACATAAATAGGCTAGGAAACATACGATAAAGCAAAAACAGGGGAAACGGGGCTAATCTCACGGAACGACCAGTCCGGTCGTTATAACCAGTTTACATCACTAGAGATCGGGTAAGTGCTCAAATTACCTTTATGGGAAGGTGTTAGGCACCCTTTGAGATCCACAATTGTGAGTCGCAGTTGAATATAAATTAAGCGAATTAGTCAAAAAAGGGAAGAAAACAATTTGGACAAATACAATATTCAATTTACTTTAAAAGGAGTATAAAGGGGTCCTATGTTTTTAAGCCTATAGGATCATTCCATGCAATACTTTGTAACTCCCTAAGGTCGGGGTGTTACTCATAGCATTAGCGTGCACACTATCATAACCTTACTACCCAATTACTATCATTAAGTTTTTACCTAAGCGTTCGAGTAGATTCTAGCCCATTCCTTACACGTGCCCTACTCGTCCCTTGCCTATGGCCCTGGAGGTTTTAGGACCTCTATTTGGGATAGTTCTTGACCAACCTATGTTACTTAAGAATCTGAAATCTACGAGACAAACAAAAAGAAATAGGAATTTTAGATAAACAACAAGTATGGGCTCACATTGACCTCCACACATAGACAACGAAAGCACGCAATTGAATCAGCAAAATTTACTAATTTTGGGATCCTATATGTAGGATATCTATGTGAGAAAAAAGAGTGCAGAGGCAATTTTGTTAAGGTGAGCATTAAGACCTATTTGTTTGCCTACTGCTTTTATTTAACATGAATCTGGGCACTTCAGGTAGTAATATGTCACAATTATAAACCTAGAATCATTATTAAGTCCAACATATATATTGCCTAAGTTATTGACAATAGTGATTGACTTCGGAATCGATCAACAGAATCCTATAGCTATGATTTCTAAATGCTGAATTGACTTAAACCTTATAGGCATGATGTCTAAATGCTGGATTGACATAACCCTTATGGGCACAATTTCTAAATGCTGAATTGACTTAAACCGTATAGGCATGATTTCTATTGTTGAATTGACTTAAACCTTATGGGCATGATTTCTAAATGCTGAATTGACTTAAACCATAATGGGCATTATTTCTAAATGTTGAATTGACTTAAACCTTATAGGCATGATTTCTAAATATTGAATTTACTTAAAACCTATAGGCAGGATTTCTAAGTTTGAAACTGATTTTTAGTCCTATAGGCATGATATCTACTAAATATATATGGGCATAAATTAAACAGATTGCCAGGAAGGATAATTATCTCAAACAACAAGGTCTTATAGGCATGATTGCTAATGCATATTTGTTGAAAACATGTATAGATCCTATGAATAGGATTTCTAATGTGCAGAATTAAACGAAAGTCCTATAATCAGGATCTCTAGTATGCTAATGTAAAATATAGAATCAAAATGATCGTGAATGTCTTATAGGCAGGATTTCTAAACACAGTATGGTATTCACATAGTTTAATCAACATAATTAAATTCTATAGGCAGGATTTATACCCAGTTTTAACAAAAGATATAAGTAAACCCCCCCAGCTTAACTAAATATCCCCAAATCTATTATTACAGAGTTATTACAGCCCAATATATCAAATGAATTATGTAATGGTAATAGTAACACTATAGGGAGCCATCATAGGCCCAAATAAATATGGTGACTAGGCCTTCCAACCATAACAACTTTGAAGCACAACATAAGGATTCATAGCACATTAGAACTAGGTTTCCAGTGTGTCAAAGTTCCCAAGGGCCTCAGGGGACCCAGGGCAATGCTCACACTAGAACTACACATTCAAAAGATAGTTCAAGAGATCAGAAAACCAATCCCCAGTATGTCAGAGTACAAAGGAGTCTTAGGTGGACCCTAGGCAGTGCTCACACTGGAGTGGTTGGGAACCTAAATGACTAGGAGTGGGGTTTTTTAAAATCAGTACATAAAAGGGAGAAGGGGAAGGTTTTAAAATTGTCGAATTTCAGAAGAAACAGGATTTAGGCCGTAGAGTTGCAGGCAGAACTGCACCAAGAAGACAAACAAAATTCATGCTCAAACACATAGCTCAAATAAATTGAAGTCTAGTGAAGTTAAATATTTAAACTAATACTTATCACATAAGTAGTTAGGTAAAATAATTGAGTTGGCCAGATACAGGAAATAAACAGATAGGGCAGGAGAGTTAAGCAACAAAGACTGATTACATGTTCATAGTGTCTTGCAAAGTTCAGAACATGTGTAGGATTAGTGAAACATACTACACCTTAAACTAACTTATGAGAGGATTCATGTTATTCAAATAACTTAGTCCAAAGTTAACAGTTGCTAAATAAAGTCATAGAATCATATAGAGGACAAAGTCATAATGGGAATTGAAACAAGCTAGTCAAGAAAAGTATAGATAATGGAATTGCAAAGGTTAGGACATACCAGTTGAGAAGAAAGCAAGTAAATATGCAATAGCAGTTATGTTCCACAGTAATTTGGCCATCGCTTATAGCCGGCTAGAACAAGAGACGCTTAGCACAAAAATCAGAACACAAGAGAAGAAGAGAGAGCTTATGTTTTAGTGAGAGTATGAGAGTTCGAGTCTCCTAAGGGAAGAGGGAGAAGGGGTTTAGATAGGATTGAATTAAGCATACAAATAAGGTAATAAGTCAATCATACATAATTAAGGAATGAAAATAAAAATAGAATCAATTTAAGGTCGGCTTCAATCAATTAAAAGAACATAGCAACATAAAACTAGGCAAGTACTACTAAAATTAGGGAAAGTATTATATGGAACCAATCAGTAATCAAGTACAAGATCAAATAAGGTAAGGAAAAAATGAGAATAGGTAAATAAAAAAAATAATGAAATATGAGTTCCACACAAGAAAGGAAAGACTGAAATCTTAGCAAAGACTTCAAACCCTAATTTTGGCTAAGTAAAATTTGTCAGCAATAAACGGCCAGGGTTAAAGGTGCATAGAGACAGATAGATAATCAAAAACCCTAAATTTAATATAAGTAAAAGTAGATAGAAACATTAAAAAACTTTAATAAAATGCACAAAGACATATAGATGGAAATAATTAAAGTTTAAACCATATTTGTTTGATTTTGAAAAATCAAGAACCATAAATCTTATGGTAAGTAAAAATCAGCATAAATAACAAAAGGAAAACTATAAGGATGCACAGGGATGAAAATATGGAAACATTAAAGAAAAAAAATTTGAAGAATAAAAAATCATTTTAGATCCCGGAAAGATCTAAACCCTAGTTTTAGGGTAAGTAGAAGATCAAACTAAAAGTAGGCGGATTCAATGAGTAACAAGGTAAATAATAACATTAAAAAGAACTATAATGAACTAAATATGGTTCGAACCAGAGATCCAAAACCCTAACTAAAAGATACGAAAAAATATTTGTACTCACAGAGGTTGGGATAAATATTGACGGAAATAACCAAAATATAAGAGATTTTGAACCACATCTGGTTCGAATTTCTTGAGATCCACTTGCCACTTGAGGAAATCCAGTCAAGTAAAATCAAGAACGAGTAGGTGGTAAAGGATGAGGACTAGATATGGCATGGAACCAAGAAATGATTCCATTTTTGGGTAGGAGTCAAAGGGCAATGGTGACGACAGATTAGGGTTTGGGAAGGGTAAGGGGGAGAGACGAGAGTGTTTGAGGGCGGAGGGTGGGTGGTAAATGAATTAGGATTGGGAGATGATTAACTAAAAGGAGGAAAGTAATTAGGAGTCGTTTATATTTTGAGATGAACGGACGGGATTTTATAAGGGTTTGCGTCGGGGTTTTAAAATGGGTATGGGTCTGGGTTGGACGGGTGTGGATATTTGGGTACTGGGTTGGACGGGTATGGGGTATTGGGATGGGGGTAATTGGGTTACTCTAGGTTTGAAATTAATTAGAAAAAGGGCTAGGTTTTAAATACCCAATTAAATCAGTAAAATAATTTATGAAACTAATTAATAAAATAGTAAAAATAGCATTTGTGTATGAAAATGATTTTAAGAAACTACTTAACATTATCAAAATATAAAAAGTCAGTTTCTTATTTAAATAATGTAATTATGCATATATGTGGCTATTATTGCGAAATATTGCAATTATAGCCGCAACTATAATTATACATAAAACGTGTAAAGCTTAATATGAATATAAATGAAAAAAATTATGTAATAAATCATTTTAAAATTATTTGTGATGCTATTAATAATTATTTAGATAATAAAAATGCCGGAATACATTGATTAGAACCATTAAAAATGATAGCAAATTATGGAACAATACTTGATGCTCGGGCACTATTTTGAAAGTATATATGTATTTAAAAAATATATATGGAAAAAATTGGGTATCAGTAGTAACCTCCTTGACACAACCCTATAGTACCGTCTCTTTGAGAACCCACAAGTGCAAATCATCAAACCGTGGAGCCCTAATCTGCTCCAATAGTGAAGACTGGCAACGACACATGCAAGAACTCAGCTGGGCTATGAAATATCAAACCACGCAAGTCTATTAGCCAATGACTCAATGTCCAAAGCTCGTGGCCGCTCCTCTACTAAAATGAATGCCAAGCTACCCATACTCTCTGCCTTTATGCTCAAGGCACTTGCGACTACATTCGCCTTGCCCGACTGATGAAGAATGGTGATGTCGTAATCCTTCAGTAACTCAAGCCATCTGCGTTGCCTCAAATTGATATCCATTTTCTTAAACAAATGTCGCAAGCTACTATTATCAGTGTAAACCTCACATGACACTCTATAAAGATAATGCCTCAATATCTTGAGAGCATGAATAATCGTGGCCAACTCCAAATTGTGTACAAGACAACTCTTCCCATGGGAATTCAGCTGACGTGAAGCATATGTAATAACTCACCCCTCTTTCATCAATACACAACCAAAACCAACCGCGAAGCGTCACAATACACAACATACATCCCCGAACCGGAAGGCAACACTAGAACTGGTCTTGTAGTCAAAGTTGTCTTGAGCTTTTGGAAGCTCGCCTCACAATCATCGAACCAATAAAATGGAGCACCCTTCTGGGTTAATCTAGTCAAAGGTGTTGTAATAGATGAGAAGCCCTCCAAAAACCGACGATAATAACATGCTAACCCCAATAAGCTTCTGATCTCAGTCGCCGTAGTAGGGCTAGGCCAACTATGAACTACCTTAATCTTCGTGGGATCCACCTTAATACTCTCGTCGGATACAACATGCCCCAAGAATCCTACAGAATCTAGCCAAAACTCACACTTGGAGAACTTAGCATATAGTTTATGTTCCCGCAAGGTCTGAAGCACCACTCTCAAATGTGCTCTTCCATACTGCGAGAATAGATCAAAATGTCATCATTGAAGACAATGACCAACGAATCAATATTAGGCATGAACACCCTGTTCATTAAATCCATCAATTTTGTTGTGCCGTTAGTCAAATCGAAGGACATTACTAGAAAGTAGTAATAGCCATATCTAGTACGGAAAGCAATCTTCGGAACATCCGAGTCCTGAATCATTAACTGATAGTAGCCCGATCTCAAGTCGATCTTTAGAACACACTAGTACCCTGTAATTGGTCAAACAAATCATCAATACGCGCATTGGGTACTTGTTCTTAATGGTAACTTTGTTCAACTGAGGGTAATCAATGCACATACGCATATGTCACGACCCCAAATCATATACCGGTCGTAATGGTGCCTATCGTGGAATTAGGCTAGCCAATAGTCACATAATTACAGTTTCTTTCCATAAATCCCAACTCATTTTCAACATTTCATAAAAATATATAGAATTTATTGAGTCTATTACGCAAAATAAACAGTTTAACAGCCTAAACCATCCCTAAATTTCGGCGTCAACATGCTATGAGCATCTAAGGAATATACCAAAAAAGAGTCTACTATAATAATACAAAACCTCCGAACGAATAAATAAGTACAACATAAGAAGGGGAAACAGAGATGTTGCGGACGCTGAACAACTACCTCTATATCCCGAACTCCGGCTCCGAATAAATTAGATGGCTAACGCTCGGTATCAGCACATGTATCTGCACACAGGGGTGCAGGGAGTAATGTGAGTACGCCAACTCAGTAGTAATAAAAATAAATGATGTTTAAGCGGTAAGAAACACATAAATATCAAATCATCAGTTCACAATATGCACATCCTTTCTTTTCAACAATATATACATATATATGTCTGAAATCCACATGCCTTAAAAACCAACTTTAGTAAAATCCTTTGAAAATGTATTTTCCAACAATTTCAGAAATAAAAAAATACCTCAAGAATTTAGTGTAAAATTAAATAAGTCATAAGTAGCCCCTCGGGCAAAAACATGAATCATAAATCGCCCCTCGGGTAGAACATCACTCAACACCTCACAGCCACTCAGTATCAGCCCCTCGGGAAACTTCGCTGTCATTCATGCTTCCCAATCACTCGTCACTCGGCACTTGGCAATTGCACTCAGTAGGTACCTACGCGCACTAGGGGTGTGTACAGACTCCGGAGGGGCTCCTTCAGCCCAAGCGCTAATATCAAGTCACCTCGTGACGTATCATATCCTCACAATTAGGCCCTCTGCCTCACTCAGTCAGAAACTCTCAAAAGCCCATCGAGTGTATCAGTAAAACGGGGTACTCGACCCAAAATCATCATTTTATATATCAAAACAGTGTAAATAAGGTAGAGTTTCGAAATCAGATAAACATAATATGGCTGAGTGTAAATCATAAATCAACAGTGAGGAAATAAAAGTCAAAATCCCCCAAGGGGTCCAACCAAGTCGACATGAGGCCCCAAACGTGGCTTATATCCCAAATATATCAATAGCTTTGGAACACAATTAAACATATGGTTTAGAGTAAAAATAAGCAACTTAATAGTTGGCGTGGAGAGGACAAAGTCCAATAAAAAAAATAAGAGCGCGCCACATACTCGTCATCCAACATGTGCTTCATTCTAAAAACAATGAGAAATACGAAGTCCGAGGTTTCATACCCTCAGAAAGGATTTATAGCCATTACTTACCTCTACCGGGCCACAATACTAATTTGTGATGCTCTCGCCCCTTTAATCGGCTCCTGATTGCTCCGAATCTAACCAAAACTAGATTAACATCATCAATATACGCTAAAGGAACAAAACACAATTGAAAACTATCAAAATTCGGCCAAACCTGAGCCCCGGGCCCACGTCTCAGAATTCTATAAAATTTACATCACTAGAATCCTCATACTTCCACGATTGAACACCATAATCGGACCACAATTTCCCGCTCAAATCACCAAAAGGAATTTTCCAAACTTCATCCCAGTCCCCAACTTTTCTACTTTAAATTCCTCAAATTTCAAGCCTAATCCGTCACAAAAAAATATAGAAACGAGTTTTTAATCCGGGAAACTTACCTCCATTGAAGACCTTCGAATTCCCCATTCAATTTGCTCCCAAACCAACTCAACCCGCATGCTACAATGGAAGAAATGACCAAAATTCTGCGGAGGCACCTATTTATATTTTATGTCCAGTTAATCCACAACTGCAGACCATTTTCCGCACTGTGGACCCGCACTAGCGGTCCCAGGTGCGCACCTGCAAAATCCCACTAACAATCCAAACTTCGCACCTGCTAGTCCTTTTCTGCACCTGCGGCTTCGCAGGTGCGACCCATGCCTCGCACATACGGATTCCTCTAGCCTGGCCTCTCTTCGTACCTGCGCAGTGTTCTTTTCACCTGGGACCATCGCACCTGCGGCTCCCCATCCGCAAGTGCGGCCGCACCAGTAAATTCACAGCAGCAACTATTTTGCTACAATTCCCTTAGTCCAAATCTCCGCTAACCGTCCGAAATCAATCCCGAGCCCCTTGGGGACCCAACCAATCATACCAACACACCCATAGAATCATTCAAACTTAGTCGAGCCTTCGTAACACCAAAAACAACACAAAACACCAATAATTACATAAAATTCAAGCCTATGAACTTTAAAACTTCTAAATTTCGCCAATGAAGCCGAAACCAACCAAATCAAGTCCGATTAACCTGAAACTTTGAACACATATCCAAAATCACATTACGAAAATGATCCAACTTCCAGAATTCCATTCCGACCCCGATTGCCTATTTTTCACTGCCGACCGGAAATCGCCAAAATTAACTTTCGCCAATTCAAGCCTAATTCTATACCGAAAATCAAAACTTCATTCCGAAAACACTCCTAAGTCCCAAAACACCTAACGAAGCTATATGAGCCATAAAATCCACATTCCGAGGTTGTTTACCAATAAGTGAACTCCCATTTGACCTTTTCAACTATTAATCTAATTTAAGAGACTAAGTGTCTCTGTTCTTTCCACAACCACTCCGAACCTGAACCAACCAACACAACATAAATAGGCTAAGAAACATATGATAAGGAAGAAATGGGGAAACAGGGCTAATCTCATGGAACGACCGGCCGGGTCGTTACATCCTCCCCCTCTTAAACAAATGTTCGTCCTCGAGAAGGTCTAAAAATATACCTGGAGTCTCGAATAAGTGAGGATATCTACTCCGCATCTCCCGCTCAGTCTCCCAGGTGGTATCCTCCATAGGCTGTCCTCTCAACTAAACCTTCACTGAAGCTATATCCTTAGACCTCAACTTTCTGACCCGACGACCCAAAATAGCCACCGGATCTACTTTATACGACATATCACCCTCGAGTTGAACCGTTCTGAAGTCCAAAACATGAAACGGGTCACCAACATACTTCCGGAGCATCGAAACATGGAATACCAGATAAATACTCGATAAGCTGGGAGGGAAGGCAAGTCTATAAGCCACCTGCCCAATCCTCTAAAGCACCTCAAATGGCCCAATGAATCTGGGACTTAGCTTTCCCCTCTTCCCAAACCTCCACCCTTCATGGGTGACACCTTTAGCAGCACCTTCTCCCCAACCATGAAAGACACATCTCGGACCTTTCCGTCTGCATAACTCTTCCGCCTAGACCGCGTTGTGCGAGCCGCTCCTGAATCAACTTCGCCTTACCCAATGCATCCTGAACCAAGTCTGTGCCCAATAGCCTAACCTCACCCGACTCGAACCAACCAACCGGGGATCTGCACCTCCTACCATATAAAGCCTCTTACGGAGCCATCTAGATACTCGACTGATAACTATTATATGCAAACTCCACGAGTGGCAGAAACTGGTCCCATGAAACCCCAAAATCAATGACACATGCACGCAACATATCCTCCCAAATCTGAATAGTATGCTCCGACTTCCTGTCGGTCTGAGGATGAAACGTTGTGCTCAACTTGACCTGAGTACCCAACTCTCTCTGTACGGCTCTCAAAAATTGAGACGTGAACTGATTACCTCTGCCAGAGATGATAGAAACTGGAACCCCGTGCAATCGGACAATTTCCAGGATATAAATCTCAGTTAACCGCTCTGAAGAATAAGGAGTACCAACAGGAATGAAGTGCGTGGACTTGGTCAGCCGATCCATAATAACCCATATAGCATCAAACCTCCTCGAAGTCCGTTGGAGCCCAACTACGAAGTCCATGGTGATCCGCTCCCACTTCCACTCCGGAATATCTAATATTTTAAAAAACCCACCTGGTCTCTAGTGCTCATGCTTGACCTGCTGAAAGTTGAGACATCAAGCCACGGACTCCACAATATCCCTCTTCATCCGCCTCCATCAATAATGATTCGTCAGATCCTGATACATCTTTGCGGCACCCGTTTTGATGGAATACCGCAAACTATGGGCCTCAGCGAGAATTAAATCTCGAAGTCCATCCATATTGGGCACGCAAATTCGGCCTTGGATCCTCATGACCCCATCATCACCAGCAACCACAGCCTTGGAATCACCACAACGGACCCTGTCCTGAAGAACGAGCAAGTGTGGATCATCATACTGGCGTGCTCTAATCTGATCATAAAGAGAATACTTGGAGGCTACACAAGCCAATACCCGCGGAGGCTCTGATAAATTCAATCTTACCAACTAACCCGCTAAATCCTAAACGTGAAGTGCTAATGGCCGCTCTGCTACTGAAAGGTACGCTACACTCCCCAAACTCTCTGCTTTGCGACTTAGGGAATCGGCCACTACATTGGCCTTCCCCGGATGATATAAAATAGCGACGTCATAGTCCTTGAGAAACTCCAACCACCTCCTCTGACACAAATTTAGATCCTTCTGCTTAAGCAGATGCTGCAAACTATGGTGATTAGTGAAAACTCACAATGCACTCCATATAAATAGTGATGTCATATCTTCAAGGCATGGACAATAGCTGCTAGCTTAAGATCGTGCACTAGATAATTCTTCTCGTGCACCTTCAACTGTCTGGATGCGTAGGCAATCACGCTACCGTCCTGCATCAAAACCGCTCCAAGGCCAACTCTCGAGGCATCACAGTAAACTGTAACCTGAACCCGTAGGAAAAATAAATACCGGAGTTGTAGTCAAAGCTAACTTTAGATTCTGAAAGCTCTCCTCACACTCCTCAGTCCACCTAAACTTATCACCCTTCTAGGTCGGTGTTGTTATAGGTGCTGCAATATATGAAAATCACACTACGAAACGGCGATAGTACCCTGCCAAACCAAGGAACTGCGAATCTTGGTAGCTGATGACGGCCTAGGCCAGCTCTGCACTGCCTCTATTTTCTTTGGATTAACTTGAATACCCTCACTAGACACCATGTTCAACAAGAATGCTACAGAATCAAGCAAGAACTTACACTTCGAGAATTTCGTATACAATCTCTTCCCCCTCAAGGTCTTAAGCACAACTCTCAAATGCTGCTCAAGATCCTCCCCAGATCGAGAATACACCAAGATATCATCAATAAACACGATGATTAAAGAATCCAGATAAGGCCGGAATACACTGTGCATCAAGGGCATCAAGGCTACTGGGGCATTGGTCAGCCCGAAAGACATAACCAGAAACTCATAATTACCATATCTAGTCATGAAAGGAGTCTTCGGAATGTCTGGCCCCCAAATCTTGAACTGATGATAGCAGGAACACAAGTCAATTTTGGAAAATACCCTGGCACCCTGCAGCTGATCAAACAAGTAGTCTATACGAGGCAAGGGATACCGGTTCTTCACCGTAACTCTGTTCAACCGCCGATAATCAATACACATAGGCATAGAACCATCTTTCTTCTTCACGAACATTGCCAGTTCACCCCAAGGTGTCACACTATGCTGAATAAATCCCTTATCTAGGAGTTCTTGAAGCTTCTCCTTTAATTCAGTTAGCTCTGCTGGTTCCATACGATAAGGTGGAATAGAAATAGGCTGGGTGCCTAACACCAGGTCAAAACCAAAATCAATGTCCCTATCAGGTGGCATGCCTGGCAGGTCTGCAGGAAACACGTCAAGAAATTCATAGACCATAGGAACCAAATCAATAGCGAGAGTCTTACCACTGACATCTCTCACAAAAGCCAGAT
This sequence comes from Nicotiana knightiana, assembly GCA_005239525.1. NCBI lineage: Eukaryota > Viridiplantae > Streptophyta > Magnoliopsida > Solanales > Solanaceae > Nicotiana > Nicotiana knightiana. The sequence goes on from ML439938.1 coordinate 148,650, forward strand.
AAGATAAACACCCCTTCTCAACCATGTGCTGAGCCTTTAGGTAGGAAATCACCCTGCTAGGCATATACTCAGAAGAAGCTCTCAACTCAACCCTCGGACATCCCGGCATAGCTAAGGTCACGGTCTTCGCGTGGCAATCAAGAACAACATGACACGGAGATAACTAATACATGCCCAACATCACATGAAAATCGACCATTCTGAGTAACAGTAGGTCCACTCGGGTCACCACACCCCCAACAGATATCACACACGACCGATACACATGGTCCACAACAACAGTATCACCCACCAGAGTCGACGCATGAACAAACGTAACTAAGGACTCATGGGGCATATCCAAAAAATGAGCAAAATATTAAGAAACATAGGAATATGTAGATCCAGGGTCAAATAAAACTAAAGCATCTCGGTGACCTACTGAGACAATACCTACGATCACTGCATCGGAGGCCATAGCATCTGGCCTGGATGGAAATGCATACATACGGGCCTGACCTTCACCTGCACGACCACCCCTTCTAGGGCGACCTCTGGGCGACTGACTACCATTTGTAGCTGCATGGGTGGGTGGTGAAGTAACTGGAGCTGAAGTCGATGGCTGGCCCCTCTGCTGAGAAGAACCATCGGGACAACGGGGACATTGCCTCTACATGTGCCCAAACTCTCCACAATCAAAACAACTCCCTGGAGCTGGAGGCGGGGACTGATAGAAACCCATGACACCAACATGGCCACTAAAAGATTCATGCATAGAGGAACAATGAACTAGTGGTGCACAAGCTGCACTCTGAGCTGGGAGGGCACCGAATGAAGAACGGCCTGGCTGAGAACCGCATAAAAAAAAACAGGGACCAGGCTCGGAAGATGCACCACTATAGGCTGGGCGGACTGACTGCGGAGTCCTGAATGAACGACCTCTACCATGCTGAAACTGCTCCTTGGAAGGAGCACCACTAGAACAACCCGATCTACGAGGCCTCTTGGCCTCCCTCTCCTCCCACTCCTGACGACGAACCGACTCGATATCTCGAGCAATATCAACAACCTCCTCGAATGTAGCATCTGATACTCTCTCTTGGGTCATGAAAATGCGGAGCCGATAAGTGAGGCCATCCACGAACCTCCTAATCCTCGCCATATCAGTAGGGACCAACTCGGTGGCATGATGGGCCAACTCCAAAAACCGTATATCATACTGTGTCACTGAAAGCTCCCCTGACGCAGCTGCTCAAAATGCCAGCGCCGCTCCTCCTTGTGAGACTGGGGTACATACTTCTCCAAAAATATAGTGGAGAACTGCTGCCAGGTGAGGGGTGCTGAACCAACATGCCTATGCGTCTCAAAAGATTCCCACTAAGTTAAAGCAGCACTAGAAAACTGAAAAGTAGCAAATGAGACCCCACAGGTCTCCAAAATCCCAGCAGTACGCAGCATCCTCTACTAGGTATCCTCGCCCTCAGCACCACTGAATGTCGGAGGCTATAGTCTACTAAATCTCTCTAGTATACACTACTCGTCCTCTACCATAGTTGGAACCATGAAGTCCCGAACTGGAGCAACCGGCTGGGCTGGAACCGACCCCGGTGTCTGATGGACTTGAGTAACCTGCTCAGGTATCCGGGTAACTGGAGTCTGACTGCCTCCCGCGGCCTGAGAAGTAGTGGCAACTGCCTGAGCAAGGGTTGGTACACATGGTCAAGATATGATCCAAGGTCTCCTGAAGACCCGGAATAACAATAGGCACTGCTGGTGCTTGAGCCTGTCCTGCTAGAGTATCTGTTGTGGGAATCTGATCTTGAAAAATAGGGGGATCAACTGGCACTACCCTAGCTATTTCACGGGATGGCCCCTACCTCTATCACGGCCTCTACCGCGGCCTCGACCTCTTCGCTGGTCTAGCTGGTTGCTAATCACCTTGAGCAGTAGACGAGACCTCGCCATCTGTGAGAGAAGGAAACAACAGAAGTTTATATTTCCAGAATCAACAAAATGATACGACAAAATTCAAGAAAAATGAGATTGTTCCTAAGGGTTCCGCAGCCTCTCGAAGATAAGTACAGACGTTTGTGTACCGATCCGCAAGATTCTACTAAACATGCTCATGACCGTTGAGTCCTATGTAACCTTGTGCTCTGATACCAACTTGTCAGGACCCAAAATCCTAAATCGGCCGTGATGGCACCTATCGTGGAACTAGGCTAGCCAACAATCACATATTTACAACTTCTCTCAAAAAATCCCAACTCATTTTCAACATTTCATAAAAATATTTACAATTTACTGAATCTATTACGCAAAATAAGCAGTTAAACAGCGTAAATCATCCCTGAAATCCGGTGTCAACATGCCATGAGCATCTAAGGAATATACCAAAAAAAAATAATTCTGCTATTATAATACAAAACCTCCGAACGAATAACTAAGTACAACATAAGAAGGGAAAACAGAGATGCTGCGGATGCTGCACAACTACCTCTACATCCTGAACTCCAACGCCGCATGGAATTGATGTCTAACGCTCGGTATCAGCACATGTACCTGCACACAGGGGTGCAGCGAGTAATGTGAGTATGCCAACTCAGTAGTAATGAAAATAAATCAAGTCTAAGCGGCAAGAAACACATAAAAATAAAATCATCAGTTCACAATATGCACATCCTTTCTTTTCAACAATATATACATATATATGAATGAAATCAACATGCCTTAAAAACCAACTTCAGTAAAATCCTTTGAAAAATGTGTTTTCCAACAATTTGAGAAATAAAAAAAATACCTGAAGAATTTAGTGTAAAATGAAATAAGTCATAAATATCCCCTCAGGCAAAAACATGAATCATAAATCGCCCCTCGGGTAGCACATAACTCAACATACCTCACAGTCACTCAGTATCAGCCCCTCGAGAAACCTCACTATTACTCATGCCTTCCAATCGCTCGTAACTCGGCACTCGCACTAAGTAGGTACCTGCGCTCACTAGGGGTATGTACAGACTCCGGAGGAGCTCCTTCAGTCTAAGCGCTAATATCAAGCCACCTCGTGGTGTATCATATCCTCTCAATCAGGCCCTCGGCCTCACTTACTGAGAAACTCTCAAAAGCCCCTCGGGCGTATCCGTAAAATGGGGTACTCAACGCATAAGCACCATTTTAAATCTCAAAACAGTGTGAATATGCTTGAGGTTCGAAATCAGTTAAACATAACATGACTGAGTGTAAATCACAAATCAACAGTGAGGGAAATAGAAGTAAAAAGCCCCCAAGGGGTCCAAACAAGTCGGCACGAGGCCCCAAACACGGCTTATAGACAAAATAAATCCATAGCTTTGGAACACAATTTAACATATGGTTTAGAGTTAAAATAGGCAACTCAATAGTTGCCGAAGAGAGGACCAAGTCCAATCCAAAAATCAGTACGCGCCACACTCTTGTCATCCGACATGTGCGCTATTCTAAAAAGAGTGTGAAATATGAAGTCTAGGGTTTCATACCCTCGGGAAAGGATTTATAGACATTACTTACCTCTACCGGGCCACAATACTAATCCGCATTGCTCTTGCCCCTCAAATCGGCTCCCGATTGCTCTGAATCTAACCAAAACCTGATTAACATCATCAACATACGCGAAAGAAACAAAACCTAATCGAAAACTATCAATTTATATGAAATTCTCGAAATTCGGCAAACCTGAACCCTAGGCCCACGTCTCGGAATTCAAAAAAATTTACATCACTAGAATCCTCATCCTCCCACGATTCTACACATACCAAGAACACCATAATGGGACAACAATTACCCGCTCAAATTACCAAAAAGAATTTTCCAAACTTCCTCCCATTTTTTCCCAACTTTTCTACTTTAAATTCCTCAAATTTCAAGCCTAATCCGTCGCAAAATAACATAGAAATGAGTTTTTAATCAGGGAAACTTACCTCCATTGAAGACCTTCGAATTCCCCCTTCAATTTGCTCTCAAACAAGCTCAACCCGCATGCAACAATGGAAGAACTGGACAATATTTCGCGGAGGCACCTATTTATATTTTCTGTCCGGTGAATCTGCACCTGCAGACCCACACCTGTTGTCCCAGGTGTGCATTTGAGAAATCCCATTGACAGTCCAAACTTCGTACCTACGAGTCCTTTTCAGCACCTGCGACTTCGAAGGTGCGACCCATGCCTCGCACCTGGGGATTCCTCCGGCCTGGCCTCTTTTTGCACCTGTAGAAGGTTCTTCGCACCGACGGCTCCCCATCCGCAGGTGCGGCCGCACCAATAAATTCACACCAGCAGCTATTTTGCTGCAATTCCCTTAGTCCAAACCTCCTCAAACAATCCGAAATCAATTCCGAGCCCCTTGGGTCCCCATCCAAACATACCAACACACCCCATAGCATCATTCAAACTTAGTCGAGCCTTCGAAACACCAAAAACAACACAAAAACACCAAAAATTACATCAAATTCAAGCCTATGAACTTTAAAACTACTCAATTTTGCCAATGATGCCGAAACCAACCAAAACATATCCGATTGACCAGAAAATTTGCACACATATCCAAAATGACATACAAATTGGTTCCAACTTCCGGAATTCCATTCCCACCCCGATAGCCAATTTTCCACTACCGACCGAAAATCGCCAAAAACTAAATTTTGCCAATTCAAGCCTATTCTACAGCGGACATCAAAACTTCATTCTGAACACACTCCTAAGTCACAAATCACCGAACGAAGCTATCGGAGCCATAAAATCCACATTCCGAGGTCGTTTACCCATAAGTCAATTTCCAGTTGACTTGTTCAACTATTAATCTAATTTAAGAGATAATGTCTTTGATCTCACGATAACCACTCCAAACCTGAACCAACCGACCCAACACAAGATAAATAGGCTAAGAAACATATGATAAGGAAGAAATGGGGAAAACGGGGCTAATCTCATAGAACGACCGGTCAGGTCAGTACATCATAGTCCCATCTTTCTTCTTCACAAATAACATTGGGAAACCCAAGGTGATAGACTCGGGCTGATGAACCCCTTTCCTAGAAACTCCTCAAATTGTTCCTTCAACTCCTTCAACTCTTTCGGATCCATACGGTACGGTGGCATAGATATAGGCTGGGTACCTGGAGCTAAATCAATGCAAAATCGATATCACGATGTGGTGGCATGCTTGGAAGATCAGAAGGAAACACATCGGAGAACTCCCAGACTACTGGTATTGAATCAATGGTAAGAATCTCTGCGGTAGTATCCCCAACATAAGCTAGATAAGCCAAATAATCCTTCTCGACCATCTGTCAAGCCTTCGTAATAGAGCTGATCCGACTAAGAGTGCTGATAAAAGAACCCTTCCATTCCAGCCTAAAAAACTCTAGCATCGCTAAGGTAATAGTTTTGGTATGAGAATCAAGGATGGTGTGACATGGAGATAACCAGTACATGCCCAGGATAACCTTAAAGTCGGTCATATCGAGCAACAGAAGATCCGCTTTAATCTCATAACTACAGAACATGATCACACATGATTGATAGATCTGATCCACAACAACATAATCATCCAGCGGAGTTGACACATAAATATGAGTGCCCAAGGACTCACGAGGAACATCCAGGAAATGAGCAAACAGCGCTGACACATATGAATTGGTAGACCCTAGATCAAATAATACCGAAGCATCCCTACCGTAGACATAAATAATACATGTGATCACGGCACCTGAGGCCACTGCATCTGGTCTAGCCGGAAAAGCATAGAACCTAGCTGGAGCACTGACTGGATGGCCTCCGCATAACTGAACAGTAGTTGGTTGACCTCCCCCTGCCTGGCCTCCAATTCTAGGACGGTCCATACCCTCATTCCCTCAACCTCTCGGCAATCCAACGATTGGTGCTATACTCATGGGCTGATAACCTTACTGTACTGCCTTGACCTGAAGCCTAGGGCAGAACCTCCGCACATGACTGAGACATCTGCACTCGAAATAACCTCTTGATGCAGCGATCTACTTACCTGAAGTCTGACATTTATGGACTGAATACCCACTGGAAGGACCCTGAATAGCTGGTGGGCGATAAGAACTCTCTGGAATGCACTAAAATAGGGTCGCACTGGATCATTGCGAGGAGTCGGTAGTGCTGGATATGTGGGATTGCTAGGCTGACCTCTCATGAACTGACCTCTGCCCCCAGTCGAGGCACCTCTAAACTCTCCAGAATAACGGACCCGCTTGTCCCACTACATCTGGTCTCTACCTCTCTAACGATAACCCTTAATCCACTGAGCTATCACCATTACTAGTTGATAAGAAGTCCCCATCTCAATCTCCCAAGCCATAGTGGCTTGAATACTAGAGTGCAACCCCGCAACAAACCTCCGCACTCTTTATGCGTCAGTAGGAAGTATCATAAGTGTATGGCGAGACAACTCAGAGAACCTCGCCTCATAATCAGTCACTGACATCTAACCCTGCTAAAGCTGCTCAAAATGAAATCGCAACTCTTCCCTATGGGAGGGTGGAATATACCTATCCAAGAAAAGGCATGTAAACTGATCCCAAGTCATGGGAGGAGACTTGGAAAGTAGTAAAATCCACCCCATGAGACTGGAATATACTCATGGTGTGCAGTATGTCCCGCACCTACCAATGAAGTGTTGATACCCAATTTTTTCATATATATTTTTTAAAATACATATATGCTTTAACAATAGTGCATGAGCATCAACCAGCATTTTTCCATAATTTTCCATAATATTAAATAATTTTTAATCAATTTATTCCAGTCTTTTATTATTTAAATAATTACTAATTGCATCAAAAATGATTTATTACTCAATGTTTTATCATTTACATTTACATTGAGTTTTAATCATTTTAAGAATAATTATATTTGTATCTTTACGCTATAACTGCAATAACTTTGCAATAATAGTCCATGTATGCATAATTACTTTATTTACACGGAAAATGAATTTTTATATTTTTATAATATTAAGTAATTATTTTAAATCATTTTCATATATAAATAGAATTTTTATCATTTACTAATTATTTTATAAAGTATTTTATTAATTTAAGTGGGTATTTAAAATCTAGCCCCTTTTGCCTAATTAATTTCGGACATACCCATTCCTGTCCAATAACTTGCCGCGATTAAAAGCTTTAATCATGGCCGTTGGTCGCTAGATATCAACAACCCTAAACCCTCAACCCTTTTTTTAATATACCGAACCCCCCAAACCCTACTTTATTTCCCCCCAACCCGCCGTCTTTGGATACTCTACTCTCCTTTCTTCTCTCTTACCCCCTCAAATCCTAGCCCCGCCGTCACACCTTTCCCTGTTGATTCATGGGATTTTCCTTCGATTACCTGCCTTATTTGGCTTCACTTCTCTGTTGGTTATCCGATCTTTATTCTACTTGATTCATTTGCATCAAATGGCAAGTGAATATCAAGAGTCTCGAACCAGATTCGGTTCAAAGTCTCTCATAGCTCGTGTCACGACCCAAAATCCTAACTTAGGTCGTGATGGCGCCCAATAGCGGGGTCAGGCAAGGCAACACTCAATTTACTAAGGGTTCTTTCTTATTAGATTAAACATTCCAACATATAGTCAGTTTTTAGAACTTAAAACATAAATTGACAAGGATAATTAGCCGGTTTTTAATCAAAAGCGGTCATGAAGAGGCGTGAGCTAATATATATACAGACCCGTAATCCATAATAACTACCACGTGTGTGCCAGGAACTAGTGTCACAAGTCCTACGGGCATACTAACAGAATATACAAAAGATATAATATACAGTCCCACTGTCTTAAAGGAATTGACGGGAAATAAGCAAAAGATACTCCATGGTGCTGCCGGAGATCGCTAGGAGGAAACAACTCACCATGAAGTCAGGTCCATTTAATATCAGAATCAAGCTCCGGTCTGACAACCAGATGCATCAGCCTCAGAACATGTAGAATTAAGTACAGAAGCGTAGCATGAGTACATAAATATATATGTACCCAGTGAGTATCCCGCCTAACCTTGAAGAGGTAGTGACGAGAGGTCGACTTGACACTCACTAAGGTCCAACAATATAATTTAATATAATATGATGAAAACGGTAGGCATGTAAAGGTAGTGAAACAACAAATTTACAAGGAATTGAAATCCCAGTAAGTACTGGAAATAAATAAACAATTAGTACTTCATCTTCCCCCAAATATCTTTCAAATCAATAGCCATGAATTCAGTAACAAATAAACCATGCGCATACGGAATAAGGACAACCGTACTGATCCATAAGATAATCATATATGTGCATTACCAAGGGTCGAACGGCCCGAACCATAAGTGCACCTTGCCATAAAGTACTCACATCTATGCACTGCCGAGGATCGAACAGCCCGAACCATAAGTACATATTTGCCATAAAGTAATGATATCTATGCACTGCCGAGGATCAAATGGCACGAACCATAAGTGCCTCTTTCAATCCGCCGTGGCGTACGAACCGCTCCCATAAGAGTGGGGGAAATCACACCCCGCTCGCGGAATGTAAATTTCAAAGCGATCACATGCACACACAATATTCCTTTTTAAATTACTTTTCAGTAAACAATTCCTTAAAATTTCTCAAATTCCATGATCTCAGGGAAACAAGTCGTATGTAACATTTAGTTTATTAAGAATATAGTTCATTTCAATGAAAACATAAGGCATGATGTGGTTCGAACTACCCGGAGACATAATAATGATAGCCGCTACGTACGGACTCTCGTCCCTTTGTACGTACGTAGCCCCTATAATTATCACACACAACATTTAAAACACATACGGGGATGATTCCCTCTTACGAGGTTATAAAGGAGACTCACCTCGCGTCGCACCTACTCCCTAGATCAAGAATGCGCCCATAACTCCGAACTGGTCACCCGAAGAACTCGAAGCTAACCAAACGTTACGTAAATATATCAAATTATAGTCAAAGCATGGATTTTCCTATTATTTAGTCAAATTCATCATTCTTGAAGAAATCTCAAAATCCAACACCGCGCCTGCATGCTCGTATTTCACAAATTCTTGAAAGAAACACTCACCCATAACCTAAGGATCATTAATATATGATTTTTGTATGATTTCATAGCCAATTCACGGGTAATTCTCTAAATTCTTGAAAGCCCTAGGTTACTACCCAATTTGTTATATTTTCACTAATTAGGTAGTTAAATTCAACTAGGAATTCATGCATTAACTAACTTTAGGGCAGTTACTTACCTCATAGTGGCTGGGTCGTGGGGCTCTTTTCCAAGCTCTCAAAATCGTCTATGGTGGAAGAAAATGGAGTGAAACTAGGATAATCCAGCCCTTAAAGACCTTACTGCCTACAGGGTTTTCCGCACCTGCGACTCGTCGACCGCACCTACCAAAAATGGGACAAGGGCCTTGGCTCGCACCTACGGGCTGGAGTCCGCTCCTGCGGATCCGCACCTGCAGGAAGGAGCCCGCACCTACAAGAAGTGGGCAAACCACCTAGGGGTCGCACCTGCAAGGCCTGGACTGCAGGAGCGGTCTCGCACCTGCGGTCACACCAGATCAGGTGCACCAGCCACTACTTCAGCTAGTTTTTGGCCTCGTTTGGTGCCCGATAGGCACCTACAAATACACCATTAAGTCCCAAATCATAATACGGACTCGCTCGAGCCTTCGGAACACCCGCAACAAAGCTTAAACTCAAAATCACACCTCAAAACCCCTAGAACAAAACTTAGGAACTTTAAGTTTTCTTGACTTCGCTAACAATGCGCCGAACCGACATATACTACTCGGAATGACACCAAATTTTGCAGGAGAGTCATAAATGACATAACGAAACTATTCCCGATCTTGGAATTCTGTTCGGACCTCGATAACACAAAAACGCGTCCAAACCACAATAGGAACTTAAGGAACTCCTATTTCAATATTGGGCGTCGAACCACTCCCGGGTCATCCGAAAACCATTCCGAACAGACGCCCTAGTCCGAAATCATCATACGAATCTATCGGAATGGTCGAAACTCGATTCCGAGGTTGTTTAATAAAAATGTTGACCGAAGTCAAACGTGGCCTTAAAGGCCAACCTGAAGGAACCAAGTGTTCCAATATCTCTCTAAACACTTCCGAAACCCGGACCACCCACCCCCGCAAATCATAAATCACAATAAACCGCTATGGGGAGTTTCATTTAGGGGAACAGGGTTCGATAACGCAAAACGACTGGTCGGGTCGTTACATTCTCCACCTCTTAAACAAACGTTCATCCTCGAACGAGTCTAGAATCATACCTGAAGTGCTGAATAAGTGCGGATATCTGCTGCGCATGTCCTTCTCAGACTCCCAGGTTTCTTCCTCGAGTGGTATGCCCCTCCAATGGACCTTCACTGCAGAAACTCTCTTGGACCTTAACTGGCGATCCTGTCAATCAATAATAGCAATTGGCTCCTCTTCGTAGCCCAACCTCTCATCATATTGAATAGTGCTGAAATCAACCACGTGAGAGATGTCGGTGTGGTACCTCCAGAGCATGGATAAATGAAAGAACGGATGAACTCCTGATAAACTGGGAGGTAAGGCTAGCTCATAAGCAACCTCCCCAACCCGCCTCAACACGTGGAAGGGACCTATAAACCTCGGGCTCAGCCAACCCTTCTTCCCAAACCTCATGATACCCTTAATCGGCGAGACCTTCAACAGAACCTTGTCTCCATCCATAAATGATACATCATGCGCCCTCTGATCCGCGTAATTCTTCTTTCTGGACTGTGCTGTGCGGAGCCTCTCCTGAATCTACTTAACTCTCTCCAAAGCATCCCTCACCAGGTCGGTACCATATAACTTAGCCTCGCTAGGCTCAAACCACCCGATAGGGGAACGACATCGCCGACCATACAAAGCCTCAAATGTAGCCATCTCGATGCTTCACTGATAACTATTATTGTAAGCAAACTCGGCCAAAGGCAAGAACTCGTCCCACTGACCTCCGAAGTCAATCACGCATGCCCTGAGCATGTCCTCCAATATCTGAACTGTACACTCCGACAGGCCATCAGTCTGGGAGTCAAATGCTGTGCTGAGGTCTATCTGGGTTCCTAACCCACTATGCAGTATATGTAGTAGCTACAGGAATGAAATGTGCCGATTTTATATAATAGACACCGCCACACCATTCAATCAGACTATCTCCCGAATGTAGATCTGGGCTAAACCTCTCAGAAGTATATGTAGTAGCTACAGGAATGAAATGTGCCGATTTGGTCAATCTATACATAATGACCCAAACCGCTTCAACCTTCCACAAAGTTTGAGGCAACCCAACCACGAAGTCCATAGTGATGCGCTCCCATTTCCTCACAGGAATGGGCATCTGCTGAAGTAGGCCTCCTGGCCTGTAGTGCTCATATTTCACCTGCTGGCAATTAAAACACCCTGTCACGTACTCCACGATGTTCCTCTTCATCTGCATCAACCAATAATGCTCCTTCAAATCACGATAAATCTTCGTAGCACCAAGATGAACAGAATACCGAGAACTGTGTGCCTCCTCTACAATCCTCTCCCTTATTCCATCAACATTGGGAATACATAAACGGCCCTAGAGTCTCAGAACACCATCCTCGCCAATGGTAACCTCCGTGGTACCATCCTGTACCACCGTCTCCCGAATCTCTGCTAAGCACGGATCATCGAACTACCGTGCCATAATCTCCCCCAATAAAGAAGACTGAGCAACCACATGTGCTAAAACTCGATGAGGCTCTGAAAGGTCTAATCTCACCAGGTGATTAGCCAATGACTGAATGTCAAAGGCTAGAGGTCTCTCCTCTGCTGCAATATAAGCTAAACTACCCATACTCTCCGCCTTCCGGCTCAAGACATCTGCTACCACATTTTCATTGCCTGCGTGATAAAAAATGGTGATATCATAATCCTTCAACAGCTCAAGCCACCTACGCTGCCTCAAATTACGGTCCATCTGCTTAAAAAAGTGCGCAAGCTGCAGTGGTCTGTATAAACCTCACAGAATACCACATACAAGTAGTGCCTCCAAATCTTAAGAGCATGAACACACATCCTTTCCTGTCAGCTGGCGCAAAGCATAAGCAATAACTCTCCTTTCCTGCATCAACACACATCCCAAGCCAACGCACAAAGCGTCGCAATACACTATATACATCCCGAACCGGAAGGCAGTACCAGAATTGGTGCTGAGGTCAATGCTTCCTTGAGCTTCTTAAATCTCGCCTCACACTCGTCGGACCATTGAAAAGGGACATTCTTCTGAGTCAATATTGTCAATGGACCTGCAATTGAAGAGAACCCCTCCACTAATCTGCGATAATAGCCTGCTAAGCTCAAAAAGCTCCTGATCTCTGTAGCTGAAGTAGGACGCGGCCAACTCTGAACTGCCTCAATCTTTTGAGGATCAACCTTGATACCTTCTCCGGATACCGCATGCCCCAGGAATGCTACAGAATCCAACCAGAACTCACACTTGGAAAACTTAGCATATAGCCTTTATTCCCGCAAAGTGTACAGCAAAACTCTCAAATACTGCTCGTGCTGCCCCAGTCTATGTGAGTAAATCAAGATATCATCAATAAACACAATGACAAAGGAATCAATATACGACCTGAACACCCTATTAATCAAGTCCAAGAATGCTTCTGGGGTTAGTCAAGCCAAAGGACATCACTAGGAACTCATAGTGGCCATATCTCGTACGGAAAGCAGTCTTCAGAACATCTGAGGCCCTAATCTTTAATTGATGATATCCCGATCTCAAACCAATCTTAGAAAACACCCTAGCACCCTGCAACTGGTCAAACAAATCATCGATGCGCGGCAAAGGATACTTGTTCTTAATGGTGACCTTGTTCAACTGGCGCTAATCAATAAATATCTGCATGAACCCATCTTTTTTCTTCACGAATAGAACTGGAGCACCCCACGGCGATACACTCGGTCTGATGAACCCCTTAGCCAACAACTCCTCAAGCCGCTTCTTCAACTCCTTCAACTCTTTCGGAGCCATACGGTACGGAGGAATAGATATAGGCCGGGTGCCTGGAGCTAAATCAATGCAGAAATCAATATCACTGGCACTTAATCAATCGTCGAAGACTCGGCGGTGATGTCCCACGGATAAAAAAGATAGGCCAGACAACCCTTCTTGACCACATGTCGAGCCTTCATGAATGAAATAACCCATCTGGCTGCACTAACTGACGAACCTCTCCAGTCCAGCCTAGGAGACTCAGGCATGGCTAAAGTAACTATCTTGGCATGGAAATCTAGCACGACATGATAAGGAGATAGCCAATCCATGCATAGAATAACCTCAAAATCAACCATGTCGAGCAATAGATGGTCTGCTCTTGTCTCGAACCCACAGAAGATTATCACACAAGACCGATAGATCGTGTCTACCACCACAGAATCTCCCACAATAGTGGGCACATATATAGGAGAACCCAAGGACTCGCGAGAAGCATCCAGAAAATGAGCAAATAATGTTGAATCATATGAATAGGTGGATCTTGGATAAAATAATACTGAAGCCTCTCTACCACACACTGAGATAATACCTGTGATTACGGCGTCTGAGGCCACTACATATGATTTGGCCGGAATGGCATAGAATCTAGTTGGAGTACCGGAAGACTGAGCTCAACCAGAGTGAACATGAGCTGTCTGACCTCCCCCTGACTGGCCTCTACCTCTACGACGACCCCTGCCGACCTGCCCTCTACCTCTAGGCGGCCAAACTGCTGGTGCTAGACCAAACAGCTGATAACCCTGTTGTACGACCTTGCCCCGAAACCTGGGACAATGCCTCCTCATATGATCTGGCTCCCCACACTCATGACAACCCCAAGGTACCATAGTCTGTTGCCCTGAAGAAGAACCCTGAATGGACGGAGGGCGATGTAAGCCCTCTGGCATAGCACTGAAGTAGGGGTCAGAGGATCTCGGATGACTGGGACAACCACTGGGTGAACTCTGAATGGCTGGAGGATGATAGGAATGCTCTGGCATGACGCCGAAATGAGGTCTCCCTGGAACACGTCGGGGAGGTGGTGGAGGTGACGAATATGAAGGCATGCTAGGCTGACTACTACTGACCTCTACCCCTAGCTGGGACACCTCTGAAATCTCCGGATAATCTAGACCTCTTGTCCTGCTGCCCCTGTTCCCTGCTCCTCGACCGATACCCCGCGATTCTGTGAGCAATCTCTTCCACGAGCTGATAAGTAGTACCCATATCCACCTCTCGAGCCATGGTGGCCCTAATACTTGGACGTAACCCAGCCACAAATATCTGCAACCTCTCTGCATCAGTAGGTAGTATCATGAGTGCATGGCGAGACAACTCTGAAAATCTAGCCTTATAATCTGTCACTGACATCTGTCCATGTTCTAGTTGCTCAAACTGATACTGCAGTTGTTCCCTCTCACAGGGTGGGATATATCTATCCAGAAACATCTGCGTGAACTGCTCCCAAGTGACAGGAGGAGAACTGCTGGCCTGTTGAGAATATAGGACTGCCATCACCTACGAGCTCTTCCCTCCAACTGGAAGGTAGTGAAATCCACTCCATTAGACTCTAGTATCCTCATGTTATGTAGTTTGTCCCTGCACATGTCCACAAAATCTTGGGCATCCTTGCCTCGCTCACCCTCAAATATTGGAGGGTGAAATCGAATCCATCTATCTAATAACTTCTATGGATCACCGTCTGCAACTGGTCTGGGCTCAGGTGCAGCTGCAAGAGGCTGGACCCCACCCATAGGCAGTGTACCCGAGGTATGATATAATGCTACTTTCTAGACTGCAGCCTAGGAAGTAGGGGTCTTGACTCCCCCTCCCGCCTGAGACACGTCAGGTTCTGCTGGAAATAAACCAGCCTGGGAGATAGTGTCCATAAATCTCTTCATACGGCCCATGACCTCCTGGAATCCTGACATTTTCATGAAATCTACTGGAGTAGGATCTGCTGCGGGCACCTCATCCTGCTCCTCTATGATACGGTCCAACGGCGGTGGAACCAGAATAGCTCTGGGATGCCCTCGTCCCCTACCTTACGCCGGTGCCCTCCCCTGGCTTCTGCCACGGCCTCGGACAACGGGGGTAGTGTCCCCTCCCGGGTCTGGAACATCAGATGCACGTGTCCTCAGCATCTGTGAGAGAATATATGAATGAGATTTAGTAAACCATCGGTTGTACGATAGAATAAGAACCAAGAGAGTTTTCCTAACAACCTATAGCCTTCTATAGATAAGTACAGACGTATCCGTACCGATCCGCAAGACTCTCCTGGGTTTCCCCGTGACTCGTGACACTTACGTGAACCTAGTGCTCTGATACCATGTTTTCACGACCCAAAATCATTACTTAGGTCGTGATGGCACCCAACAGCGGGTTTAGGTAAGACAACAATCAATTTACTAAGGGTTCTTTCTTATTAGATAAAGCATTTCAACATACACTCGATTTTCAAAACTTAAAACATAAATCGACAAGGATAATTAGAAAGTTTTTAATCAAAAACAGTAATGAGGAGGCGTGAGCCAATATATATACAGACCTGTAATCCATAATAACTACCACGTGTGTGCCAGGAACTAGTGTCACAAGTCTTACGGGCATACTAACAGAATATAAAAAAGATATAATATACAATCCGCTTATGTGAAAGAAATAGACGGGGAATAAGCAAAAGAAACTCCATGGTGCTGCCGGAGAGCGCCAGGAGGAAACAACTCACCATGAATTCAGGTCCGTCTGTAATCAGAATCAAGCTCTGGTCTGACAACCAGATGCACCAGCCTCAAAACCTGTACAATTAAGTACAGAAGTGTAGCATGAGTACATAAATATATTTGTACCCAGTGAGTATCCCGCCTAACCTCGAAGAGGTAGTGACGAGAGGTTGACTTGACACTCACTAAGGTCCAACAGTATAGTTTAATAGAATATGATTAAAATGGTAGGCATGTAAAGGTATTGAAACAACAAATATACAAGGCACTGAAATCCAAGTAAGTACTGAAAATAAATAAACAATTACTACTTCATCTTCCCCAAATAGCTTTCAAATCAATATCCATGAGTTCAGTAACAAATAAATGATGCGCATACGGAATAAGGACAACCAACCTGAGCTAAAAGATAATCGTATATGTGCATTGCCGAGGGTCGAACGGCCCAAACCATAAGTGCACCTTGCCATAAAGTACTCACATCTATGCACTGTCGAGGATTGAACGGCCCGAACCATAAGTGCATCTTTTCCATAAAGTAATCATATCTATGCACTACCCAGGATCGAACTGCCCGAACCATAAGTGCATCTTTCAATCCGCCTTGGCGTACGACCCGCTCCCATAAGAGTGGAGGAAATCACACTTCGCTCGCGGAATGTAAATTTCAAAGCGGTCACATACACATACAATATTCCTTTTTAAATTACTTTTTAGTAAATAATTCCTTGAAATTTCTCAAATTCCATGACCTCAGGTAAATAAGCCGAATGTAACATTTAATTTATTAAGCATATAGTTCATTTCAAGGAAAACACAAGGCATGATGTGGGCCTAACTACCCCGACATAATAATAATAGCCACTACGTATGGACACTCTTCACTTTGTACGTACGTAGCCCTCACAATTATCGCACATAGCATTTAAAACACCTAGGGGGACAATTTCCTCTTACGAGGTTAGAAAGGAGACTCACCTCGGGTCGCACCTACTCCCCTGGTCAAGAATGCGCCCGAAAATCCAAACTCATCACCCAAAGGACTCAGAGCTAACCAAACGTTACGTAAATATATCAAATTATACTCAAAGCATGGAATCCTCCTATTATTTAGTCAAATTCATCATTCTTGAAGAAATCCTAAAATCCAACCCAGGGCCCGCATGCTTGGATTTCAAAAATTGTTGAAGGAAACACTCACCCATAACCTAAGGATCATTAATATATGATTTTTCTATGATTTCATAGCCAATTCACGGGTAATTCTCTAAATTCTCGAAAGCCCTAGGTTACTACCCAATTCCTTAAATTTTGACTAATTAGGTGGTTAAATTCAACTAGTAATTCATGCATTAACTAACTTTAGAGTAGAATTTACTTACCTCATAGTGGCTGGATCGTGGGTCTCTTTTCCAAACACTCAAAATCGTCTATGGTGGAAGAAAATGGAGTGAAAATGGGATAATCCCGCACTTAAAGACCTTATTGCCTACAGGGGTTTCCGCACATGCGCCTCGCACCTACGAGCAATAGCTCGCACCTGTGGAAAATGAAACAATGGCCTAGGCTAGCACCTGCGGGCTGGAGTCCGCACCTGCGGCTCCGCACCTGCGGGAAGGAGCCCGTACATGCAAGAACTGGGCAACCCACTTGGGGGTCGCACCTGCGAGGCCTCGACCGGAGGAGCGGTCTCGCACGTGCGACTTGGTAACCGCACCTGCAGTCACACAAGATCAGGTGCACCAACAACTGTTTCAGCTGGTTTTTGGCCTCATTTGGCGCCCGAGAGGCACCTGGGCCCACCCGAGCCCCCGTCCACATATACCAATAAGTCGTAAATCATAATACGGACTTACTCGAGCATTCGGAACACTCACAACAATGCTAAAACTCAAAATCACACCCCAAAACCCCTAGAACCAAACTTAGGAACTTTAAGTTTTCTTGACTTCGCTAACAATGCGCCGAACTAACCTATACTACTCGGAATGACACAAAATTTTGCAGGCAAGTCATAAATGAAATACGGAATTATTCCCGGTCTCAGAATTCCGTTCGGACCTCGATAACACAAAAACACATCCCAAACCAGAATAGGAACTTAAGGAACTCCTATTTCAATATTGGGCGTCGAAATGCTCCCGGGTCATCCGAAACCCATTCCAAACATACGCCCAAGTCCAAAAACATCATACAAAGCTACCGGAACTACCAAAACTTGATTCAAAGGTTGTTTACTAAAAATATTGACCGAAGTCAAACTTGGCCTTAAAGGCCAGCCTGAAGAACCAAGTGTTCCAATATCTATCTAAACACTTCCAAAACCCGGACCACCTGCCCCCGCAAGTCATTAATCACAATAAGCCGCTATGGGAAGTTTCATTTAGGGGAACGATGTCCGATAATGCAAAATGACCGGTCGAGTCGTTACATCTCGAATTTTCCATGTATGTTCACTCATATACCTGTGAGTACGAATATTTTCGTATTATTGGGTTTCGAATCTCTGGTTCTAACCAGATTTGGTTCAACTTCTACCAATTTTTTATGAATCTGGCTATTTTGGTTGAATCTGTTCAGATAATTTTAGATATGGAACGATTTTATGTTTATTTTGGTATTTTCATTTTAAAGTTTCGATACTTCTGTTTCTTATAGTCTTTTGTTATTCTTATTTACCGATTTTATTTACCCTAAAAGCTAGGGTTTTGGTTCCAACAGATTTTTTGAAAAAAAAAATTATTTTTAACATTTATATGTTTCGCATCTGGTTTCCTCATTTATTTTTGACTGATTATATGTCTTTTTATTTCTTAGGGTTTCGATTATTTGGCTGTTTATTCTACTGTTTCTGCTCGTTTACCTTTAACTCTGTTGATTAATTATTTATTGATTTACTTTCCTAAATTAGGGTTTGAAATCTGCATTTCCTTTACGATTAATGTTTCCTTAATAGATTTTCCATATTCTTGCCTTATTTGGACCAATATGTGATTAATAATTTGCGCTACTCCCTTACTGGCCTGATTTTATGTTCTGATTATTAGAGCCGACTAATAATTGACTTTTGACTTATTTTTTACCTTATTATTAACTACTTATTGATTCTATATAAGGTTTTCCTTAAATTAAGTTGTACTTTACTCGATTCTGCACTGCTAATTGATTTATGCTGACCTTAATTGATTGTTAATTTATTCCCATACCTATTTTTTATGATATTGGTTCTTTACCTTATTAGTTTTCTTCATTAAGTACTATAAATCCCCTTTCCTCACTCCCTCTAGGACAACTCGACAATTGAAAACTTCACAACTTTAAAATTCTCTGTTCTCAAAAACTTAAGCTCTCTCCTTACTCTCTTGTTCTAATTTTTTCTCTAAGCGGCTCTTGTTTTGCCGGATGAAAGCCAAGGCCAAATTCTCTGGATTCTAACTGCTATTGTGTTCCTGTTTGCTTTCTTCTCAACTGGTATGCCTTAACTCCTACTATTCTGTTCTCCATGCTTTATTTGATTAATATGTTTCAATATTTGGCATGATTTTTCTTGCTATGTGAATACATTATACCACTTACTGGTAATATTAAACTAAGTTATCTCCAGTAACTTGAAACTCTTCCTAAGTCAGTTTTAGTTTCCCTGTTCTGAACTTTGCTAGATACTACGAGCATGTAATCAAATATGTGGCCAACTCATGTATCCTCTATGCTTAATTCAAGTGCTTTTGCCTCTGTGATTTCTTTAAATACTAGTATGTATATCTTTCCTAATCAAATACCAATTTGTTTGAACTATGTGTTGAACATGGCCTTTGTTTGTTTCTTGGTGCACTTTTGTTTGCATCTCTATATTCTTAATCTGCTTGCTTCTAAAAACTAAACCTTTTTTAAAACATGCGCCCCGTTACCCTTATGCACTAGCTTTCAAACTCCTACTCTTAGTTATTTAGGTTCTCACCACCCCCAGAGTGAGCACTTCCTAGGGTCCTTGAGACTCCTCTAAACTCTGACACACTGGGGCCAGTCTTCCAATCTTTTATGAACTATTTTTCTGAGTATGGTTTTAGTGTGAGCACTGCCCGGGGTCCCTGATGCCCTTGGGAACTTTGACACACTAGAAACTCAATTTTATGTGCCATGAATGGATCACTATTATTCTTCAAAGTTGATATGTTGGAAGGCTTGGTTCCAAGGTTTATATTGGGCCTATGAAGCCTCCCTATAGTGTAATGGATACTATTATGTAATTTATTCATTTTGGGTTGTAATAATTTCTGTAATAACAGATTTGTGGTTGATTAGTGAAAGCTGGGGGGTTTCCTTCTATTTTTTTGTTAAAACTTGGGTCTGCCTATATGTTTAATTATGTTGATCCAGTCATGTGATTGCCATTACTTGTTTAGAGATCTTGCCTATAGGAATTTCTTGATTGTTTCGTTCTGTACTTTTTCGCTTACATATTAGATATCCTTTTTATAAGCTTTTCGTTAATTCCGCATTAGAAATCATGTTCCTAGGATCCACAAATATTTTTAACTCAACGTGCATTAGTGACCATGTCTATAAGATTCTGTTTGTTTGAAATAATAACCTTTCTGGCAATCTGCTTAAAATTTTTTCCTACACACGATAAATAGATACCATGCTTATAGGAAATAAATATCAGTTCAAACCTAGAAATCATGATTATAGGATTTAGACTAATAGATATCATCCCTATAGGGTGATATCAGTTTTCAAACTTAGAATACTGTCTATAGGAGTTTAAATCACGTCAACAATAAGAAACCGTGCCTATAGAAGTTTAAATCAATTATGAAATTAGAAAGCATGCCTATAGGATCTAAAAAGGATAAAAATATGTCTTTATGAGTCAAAATGAGTATCACGCTTAGAAACCATGTTATAGGTCTATAATTAATACACTCGTAAAAACCATGTCTATAAGGTTCCGTTAATCAGTACTGAGTTTGACCAATTCTGACTATCTCTTGGGTGAACCTATATGGATTGCTAATGATTATGGGCCCTAAAAATTGTGACATCTTGCTACCTGGAAGTGCCCAGATTCATGCTTAATAAAATCAGTAGGCAAACAAATAGGTCTCAATGATCGTTTTAATAAAACTGCTTCTTTACATTCTATTTCTGCTCATATAGATATCCTGCCTATAGGATTCTAAAATTAACAAAGTATGCTGATTTAATTGTGTGCATTTGTTGCTTATGTGTGGAGGTCAGTGGGAGCCTTTATTTGTTTGCTTACGTGAAAGTACTATTTGTATTTTGTTTGTCGCTTAGATTTATCATTTTAATCAACATAGATCAGTCTATAACCACCCTAAATCGAGGTCCTAATACCTCCAGGGCCACAAGTAAGGGACGGGGAGTGCACGCATAATGAGCGAGTTAGAAGATATTAGAACAGTTAGGTAACAACTGAAAGATAGTAATTAGATAGTACAGGGGATGATAACCCGTGCGCTAATGCTATGAGTAACTTCCCAACTTGGGGAAGTTACAAAGTATTGCATGTAATGATCCTATGGGATAAAAAACCTAGGACCCCCTGTAATTCTGGTTAAGTAACTTGTATTGTCCAAATTTTTCCCCTCCCCTTTTAGACTAATTCGTTTAATTTATGTTTGGCCGGGACCCATCGTTGTGGACCTCCAAGGATGCCTAACACCTCCCCCCCGAGGTAATTTGAGCCCTTACCTGATCTCTGGTGACGCAAACCGGTTTGTGAGTTAATTGCTCTAGGTGCCCTAATCTGGCGACTCTTCCAATCCCTTACCCAATCCCAAAAAGAAAGAGTTGTCCCAAAAATGTCGAAATCCGATTTCACGTGAAAAAGAAGGCGAGACAGCATGGCCACTCCGATGGGGATATTTCTAGGCTCTTACCATAATGAACCTGATTTTTGTGAATTAGTACTTAAGTGTCACGTCCCCAAATCCACACTGGTCGTGATGGCGCCTATCGTGGTACTAGGCTAGCCAATTTACTGAACATATTACAGTGAACATTCCATTTAAAACAATAATGCCTGTCCTCACCATCTATGAGAGAATGAAACAATAGATGTTTAGTTTCCAGAAATAATAGATTCATACGAAGATAAGTACAGATGTCTCTGTACCGATCCACAAGACTCTACTGAACCTTGTCATGACCCCAAATCTACACTGGCCGTGATGGTGCCTATCGTGGTAAAAGGCTGTCCAATTTAATGAACATAATACAATGAAATTTCCATTTAAAACAATAACGTGATTTATTATCACCTTACACATTTAGTATTTCACAAATGTGGATAAGAAATGAAAATATCTGAACCAAAATCCCCAAAAACCCGGAGTCAACATTCAAGAGCATCTAATGGAACAAAGAATATGGCACAGTTTTTCCTTAATACAACAAGTATAGAAAAATATAAATGGCAGCAAAATGAGAAGGAGAAGGGTGGGGTTGCGAACGTTGTGCAGCTACCTTACAGTTTCTGACAACTGCTCCACTGATGATAAATCGAATCTCACTCGATCCGGGCACCTAGATCTGCACACAAGGGGCTAGAGGTAAGGCGAGTACACCAAAATCATGTAAGGTGTTTGGGTAAGGTGCTAAAATCATGTAAAGATCATATAATAAATATCAATGGAAATCAATAAATCTAATCAGGAATCTACATTCAGAAAGTTTCATAAAAACTCCAGTTTTCCCTTTCCACATCTCATATAAAACATTGATTCAACATTTATCGTTTAGAGGCAAAAATGTAAAGAAGATTGAAAACAGTAGTTTCATAGAAAATAAGCTCCTCGGGCATAGTGTCACTCACAAATAAAGCCTCTCGATCAAGCCTCTCAGTCACTTATGACTCATCTATCGTTAATCAGCACTCACGCTCAATAGGTGCCATATAATAACTGTTGCGCTGTGCAGCCCGATCCATAAATAGTTGACTACGCTCACTGGGAGTGTATAGACTCCGGAGGGGCTCCTTCAGCACAAGCACTATATCGTTGTGGCTTGCAACTCGATCCAATATATATCCTGTTACGGAGTGCAGCCCGATCCAATATATCTTGATGCAGCGCGCAACCCGATCTAACATTGCGGCATACAGTCCGAGCCATCACTATCCTCACAAATCCGGCTCTCGACCTCGCCCAGTCATTACCCTCACAAGCCACTCGGGAAACTCACAAGAAATCATGAAGACTCAGCCCAAAATATCTTCCATTTGTTTTTTTAAACAGGGTGATACACATGAATGAAAAATAAAAAAGTATAAATCATGACTGAGATCATATTTTCTATCAAAAACACTGTGAGAATAGTAGTTAAACACCTCTGAGGGTCCAAACAGGTTGGCGCAAGGCCCCAAACATGGAGTAGAACCGAAAATATAGTATAAATCTCTAAAGCACAGAATATCATATGATTTCAAACTAAAAAAATGGCTTAATAGTCGCTATGGGACGGACCAAGTGACGATACCTACCGGTGCATGCCCACACGCCCGTCACCTAGCATGTGCATCACCTCATTTATCAAAAACAATATGAAATTTCGGGGTTTCATACCCTCAGGTCTAGATTTACGTGATGGTGCCTATCGTGGTAATAGGCTAGCCAATTTAATGAACATAATACAATGAACTTTCCATTTAAAACAATAACGTGATTTATTATTACCTTACACATTAGTATTTCACAAATGTGGATAAGCAATGAAAACATCTGAATCAAAATCCCCAAAAACTCGGAGTCAACATTCATGAGCATCTAATGGAACATAGAATATGGCACAGTTTTTCCTTAATACAACGAGTATAGAAAAATGTAAATGGCAAAAAAATGAGAAGGAGAAGGGTGGGGGTGCGAATGTTGTGCAGCTACCTTACAGTCTCCGACAACTGCTCCACTGATGATAAATCGAATCTCACTCAATCCGGGCACCTGGATCTGCACACAAGGTTCTGTGAGTAAGGCGAGTACACCAACCCAGTAAGTAACAAATATAAATAAGAACTTGAGTGCATTGACAAGCTTTTAATATCATGTAAAGATCATAAGTATAAGTGGAAATCAATAAATCAAATCAGGAATCTTTCGAAAGTTTCATAAAAACTCCAGTTTTCCCTTTCCATATCTCATATAAAACATTGGTTCAACATTTATCATTTAAAGGCAAAAATTTAAAGAAGATTGAAAACATTAGTTTCATAGAAAATAAGCCCCTCAGGCATAGTGTCACTCACAAATAAAGTCTCTCGGGAAAGCCTCTCAGTCACTCGTGACTCATTTCTCGTTAATCAGCACTCACGCTCAATAGGTGCCATATAATAACTGTTGCGCCGTGGAGCCCGATCCATAAATAGTCGACTGCGCTCACTGGGAGTGTACAGACTCCAGAGGGTATCCTTCATCCCAAACGCTATATCGTTGCAGCGTGAAGCTCGATCCAATATATAATCCGCTGTGTAGTGCAGCCCAATCCAATATATCTTGTATATATATATGTATGTATATATATCTATGTATGTATATATATGTATGTATATAACGTTGCGGAGTATAGCCTGATCCATCACTATACTCAGAAATCCAGCTCTCGACCTCGCTCAGTCACCACCCTCACAAGCCACTCGGGAATCTCACCAGAAATCACGAAGACTCAGCCCGAAATATCTTTCATTTGTTTTTTAAACAGGGTGATACACATGAATGAAAAATAAACAAGTATAAATCATGAATGAGATCGTATTTTCTATCAAAAACAGTGTGAGAATAGTAGTTAAACACCTCTGAGGGTCCAAACAGGTTGGCGCAATGCCCCAAACATGGAGTAGAACACAAAATATAGTATAAAATCTCTAAAACACGGAATATCATATGATTTCAAATTAAAAAAGCGGATTAATAGTCGCTATCGGACGGAACAATTGACGATCCCTACCTGTGCACGCCCACATGCCGTCACCTAGAATGTGCATCACCTTATTTATCAAAAACAATATGAAATGTCGGGGTTTCATACCCTCAGGTCTAGATTTACGTTCGTTACTTACCTCAAACCGGAAGAAAACTACTCTGCGATGCCTTTGGCCCTCGACTTAGCCTCTACGCGCTCAAAATCTATTCAAAACAGATTGATATCGTCAAAATATCCTAAAGGGACAAAGCCCACTCAAAAATATCCAATTTACATCAAGAATCCCGAAATTTGCAAAACCTGACCCCCGGGCCCAAGTCTCGGGCTCCGATAAAATCACAAAACTAGAATCCTTACGGTCTCACGAATTCGTGCATACCAAATACATCAAAATCGAACCCCAAATGGCCCCTCAAACCCCCAATATATACTCTAACATTTCAAGCCCTAATCTTCCAAACATCTCCTTCAAAACATGATTAAAAAATGGAATAATCGTCATAAACACAAGATACAAGGTCCAAAAGTCATCAAAAATGATGAAGAAATGAGTGAAAATTCGCGAAGGCAACCTTATATAGGTTCTACCCACCAATCTCGCACCTACGACCCCATGCTCGTACCTGCGGCGCCGCACCTGCAGAAAATCCCTTGCATGTGCCAATTCTCACTTAAACTCAAAATCCGCATCTGCTGCCTTCTACACGCACCTGCGGTCCCGCAGGTGTGAGCCAACCTCCGCACCTACGCTCCAGGCCAAACTCCAAAGTTCCACATCTGCGCAAGGTCTTCCGCACCTGCGGCTCCCCGTCCTCAGCTGCGGCCTCACAAGAAGGCCTGCACCAGCAGCCATTTACTGCATTTTTCCAACTTCCAACCTTCAAAAATCATCCAAAATCAAAAGTACCAACATGTCATATATCAATATACCAACCTAGTCGAACCCTCGGAAAGGTCAAAATAACATCAAACATCAAATAAAATCCAAATTCAAGCCTAAGGACTTCTGAACTTCAAACCACGTCCGAATGACCTGAAATTTTGAACACACATCCTAAATGACACTACAGACCTGTTCCAACTTCCGAAATTCCATTCCGACCCGATAGCTAATTTTCTACTGCCTACCGGAAATTGCCAAAATCCAATTTCGTCAATACCAGCCTAATTCTACTCTGAACCTCCTAATGACACTCCAAACACACTCCTAAAACCCAAATCACCTAATGAAGCTATCGGGGCCACAAAAAACAAATTCTAAGATCATTTACCTATAAGTCAACTTCCGATTGACTTTTCCAACTAAATCACCAACTTAAAATACTAAGTGTCTCATTTCTCTCCACAACAATTTCGAACTTGAACCAATCAACCCAACACAACACAAAAGAGTTGAATCAAACAAGAATGAAGAAGAAATGGGAAAAACAGGGTTAAAATCTCGGAACGACCTGTCAGGTCGTTACAATCCCCCATTCTTAAATAAACATTCGACCTTGAACGGGTCTAGAAACATACCTGGAGTCTCAAACAGGTGGGGATATCTTCTCTGTATCTCCCACTCGGTCTCCCACATGGCCTCCTCCACCGGCTGCCCTCACCACTGCACCTTCACCGAAGATATATCCTTAGATCTCAACCTTGTGACCTGACGACCCAAAATAGCTACTGGCTCAACCTCATAAGACATATCGCCCTCTAGATGCATCAAACTAAAGTCCAAAACATGAGAGGGGTCACTAATATACCTCTGAAGCATGGAAACATGAAATACCGGATGTATGCTTAACAAGCTTGGTGGAAAGGAAAGTCTATAAGCCACCTCTCCAACCCCCTGAAGCACCTCAAAAGGCCCAATGAAACGGGGACTAACCTTTCCCCTCTTCCCAAAATTGCATAAAACCCTTTATGGGTGACACCTTCAGCAAGACCTTCTCCCTAGCCACGAAAGATACATCCCGGACTTTCCGGTCCGCATAACTCTTCTGCCTCTACTGTGCAGTGCGGAGCGGCTCCTGAATCAACTTCACCTTATCTAATGCATTCTGAATCAAATCCGTAACCAACAGTCTGGCCTAACCCGGCTTAAACCAACCAACCGGAGATCTACACCTCCTCCCATACAAAGCCTCATATGGAGTCATTTGAATACTCGACTGATAACTATTATTTTATGCAAACTCCGCGAGTGGTAGAAACTTGTCCCATGACCCCCCAAAGTCAATATCACCAGCGTGCAACATGTCCTCTAGAATATGAATAGTGTGCTCGGACTGCCCATCCGTCTGAGGGTGAAAAGTCGTGCTCAACTTTCTGAGTACCAAAATCTCTCTGCACGGACATCCATAAATACGATGTGAACTGAGTACCTCTGTCAGAGATGATGGAAATTGGGACACCGTGTAGTAGAACAATCAACCTGATATAATCTCAGCTAGCCGCTCCGAAGAATTAGTAGTACCAACATGAATGAGTTGAGCAGACTTAGTCAGCCGATTAACAATAACCCATATAGCATCAAACCTCCTCGAAGTCCGTGGGAGTATAACTACAAAGTCCATTGTGATTCACTCCTACTTCTACTCAAGAATAACCAAACTCTAATTCAATCCACCTGGTGTCTGGTGCTCGTACATGATCTGCTGGGATTTGAGACACTGAGCTAAAAATCCTACAATATCCTTTTTCATCCGCCTCCACCAATAATGCTGACTCAGATCATGATACATCTTCGCAGCACCCGGATGGATGGAATACCACGAGTTGTGGGCCTCCTCCAGAATCAACTCTCGAAGCCCATCTACATTAGGCACACATATACGACCCTATATCCTCATAACACCATCATTGCCAATAACTACATCTCTGGCATCACCTCGTCGGACCCTATCCTGAAGAACGAGCAAATGTGGGACATCATACTGGCACTCTCTGATATGGTCATAAAGAGAAAACCCGGAGGATACACTAGCCAATACCAGGCGGGGTTTTGATAGATCCAACCTCTCCAATAGCCCGCTAAGGCCTGAACGTCAATTGCTAATGGTCTCTCAACTGCTCGAAGATATGCTAGACTCCCCAAACTCTCTACTCTATGACTTAAGGCATCGACCAGTACATTGTCCTTTCCCGAATGATATAGAATATTGATATCATAGTCCTTGAGAAGCTCCAACAATCTCCTCGGCCGCAAATTCTGATCCTTTTTTTTAAACAAGTGCTACATGCTACGATGATCAGTAAAAAACTCACAATGAACCCCATACAAATAATGATGCTAAATATTCAAGGCATGAACAATTGTTGCTAGCTCGAGATCATACACTGGGTAATTCTTCCCATGAGTCTTCAACTGGCGCAACGCATAGGAAATCACCCCACCTTCCTGCATCAAAAGACAACCACTATCCTCGATACATCACAATACACGGTATAAGAACCTATAGATGATGTCAATGCTAACACTAGAGATGAGGTCAAAGCCATCTTGAGCTTCAGGAAGCTCTCCTCACACTCGTCTGACCACATGAACAGAGTACCCTTCTGAGTCAATCTGTTCAAGGGTGAATAAATAAATGAAAACCCCTCCACAAAGCGACGACAATATCTCGCTAACCCAAGGAAGCTCCTAATCTCTAAAGCTGAGGACGGTCTGGTCCAACTCTGTACCACCTCTATCTTCTTTGGATCAACTTGAATACCCTCGTTGGACACCATGTGCTCCAAGAAAGCTACTAAGCCAAGCCAAAACTCATTCTTCGAGAACTTTGCATAAAGGTTCTCCTACCCCAATCTCTGAAATACAACCCTCAAATGCTGAGCATGCTCCTCATGGATATGAGAATACACCAGAATGTCATCAATGACACAATAACAAAGGAATCTAAATATGACTGAATACGATGATCATCAAATGCATGAACGTTGCTAGGGCATTGGTCAGCCCAAAAGATGTCACCAAGAACTTATAGTGGCCATAACAGGTCCTGAAAGCCGTTTTGGAAACATCTAATCTCGAATCTTCAGTTGATGGTACCCGGATCTCAAGTCAATCTTAGAGAACACCCTAGCTCCCTGAAGCTGGTCAAACAAATCATCAATGCGAGGTAGAGGATACTTATTCTTGACCGTAACATTGTTCAGCTGCCTATAGTCAATACACATTCTCATGGAACCATCCTTCTTCTTCACGAACAACACCGGTGCACCCCAAGGTGACAACAGACTAGGCCGGATGAACCCCTTTTCTAGGAGTTCCTGAGGCTGCTCTTTCAATTCCTTCGACTCCGCTGGTGCCATACGATACGGTGGGATAGAAATAGGCTGAGTGCCCAGCACCAACTCAATGCCAAAATCAATATCCCTGTCGGGTGTCATGCCCGACAGTGCAGCAGGAAACACATCCGGGTACTCACGGACTACAGGAATAGAATCAACATTGGGAGTCTCAGCACTGACATCCCTCACAAAAGCCAAATAAGACAGACATCCTTTCTCCACCATACGTTGAGCCTTCAGGTATGAAATCAACCTACTAGGCACAAAATCAATAGAACCTCTCCTCTCGACCCTCGGGCATCCCAACATCACTAAGGTCGCAGCCTTAGCATGTCAATCCAGAACAACATGACACGGAGATAGCCAATCCATGCCTAATATCCCATAAAAGTCAACCATGCTAAGTAATAGCAGATCCACTCGGGTCTCCAAACCCTCAATAGATATCACACATGACCGATACACTCGGTCCACAAAAATAGTATCGCCCACCGGAGTCGACACATGAACAGATGTGACTAAGTACTCGCGGGGCATATCCAAAAAGTGGGCAAAATATGATGAAACATACGAATACGTGGAACCAGGATCAAATAAGATTGAAGCATCTCGCTGACAAATCGAAACAATACTTGTGACCACTGCATCTGAGGCCATAGCACCTGGTCTGGCTGGAAGCGCATAAAAATAGGTCTAGCCTCCACCGGATCGACCTCCCCCTCTAGGGCGGCCTCTAGGTGCCTGACCCCCACCCCTCACTGCCTAGGCGGGTCTTGAAGTAACTAGAGCTGATGTTAAGGGATGACCCCTCTGCCGAGATGGACCCCCAATAAAACGAGGACACTTTCTCCTCACATGCCAAAAATCTCCACACTCGTAGAAACTCCCTGGTGTTGGATAAAGGGATAGAATGGAACCCCTAGAATCTGGATAGCCTCTGGAAGAGTCAGGCATAGATGAGTTCTAAACCGATGGTGCTTGAGATGAATTCTGGGCTAGAAGAGCACTGAATGATGGGTACCCCTAATGAGAACTGTGAGGACCACGACCAGCGGATCCCCCACGATAACCTGAGCGGCCCGACTGAGCCTTCCTGAATGGAAGACCCCTCCTATGCTGGCACTGTCCCCGAAGGAACACCACCAAAACTACTAGATCCTCGAGGCCTCTTGGACTCCCTCTCATCTCGCTCATGGCGATGAACCGACTCGATCTCTCGGCTAATATCAACAACCTGATCCAAAGCAGCACCCTATACTCTCCCTCTGGTCATAAGTACGAGAGGCCATCCACAAATCTCCTGATCATAACTCTCTCTGTAGGGACTAACCAAATGGCATGACGGGCAAGCTCTGAAAACCTCATCTCGTACTGTGACACCGTCATATCACCCTGTCGCATCTGCTCAAACTGCTTGCGCAACTCCTCTATGTGGTACTTTGGAACATACTTCTCCAAGAACAGAGTGGAAAACTACTGCCAAGAAAGGGGCGCTACACCAACGGGCCTACGTCTCTCATAAGAATGCCACCAAGTAAATGTAGCTCCTGCGAACTGGAAGGTCATAAATAAGACCCCACTAGTCTCCAATATCCATGCCGTGCGAAGCATCCTCTGACACTTGTCAAAGAAACCTTGGGCATCCTCGCCCTTAAAACCACTAAAAGTCAGAGGTTGAAGCCTCTCAAATCTCTCCAACCTACACTGCTCGTCGTCAGCCATAGCTGGAAGCACAAAATCCTAGGCTGGTGCAGCCGGCTGAGCTGGAACTGTCTCTAGGTCTTAAGCCACTAAATAACCTGCTCAGGTGTATGGGCAGCTGGAGAGTGAGTGCCTCCCCCCACTTGAGAAGTAGTGGCTGAAGTAGAAATAGCGACCGCCTGAGCAAGACTGGTCCATGCAGTCACAATCTGGGCTACTGTCTCCTAAAGACCCGGAATAACAATAGGCATAGCTGGTCCCACTTGAGCATCCGAGGCTGGGACCTGATCTGAAATAATAGGCAGGTCTATGGGTACTGCTCCGGCAGCTACACAGGCTGCACCTCTTCCTCTACCATGGCCTCGACCGCTGCCTCAACCCCTCATGGGTCCCACTAGTGGCTGATCGCGCTGACTGGTAGCGCGTGTCCTCACCATCCGTGAGAGAATGAAACAATAGAAGTTTAGTTTCAAGAATCAATATATTTGCATGAAAAGAATTTAAAAAATGTGACATTTTTCCTAAGGGTTCTGCAGCCTCTCAAAGATAAGTACAGACGTCTTCGTACCGATCTGCAAGACTCTATTCAACCTGCTCATGACCGGTAAGTTCTATGTAACCTAGGCTCTGATACCAACTTTTCATGACTCCAAATCCACACTGCCCGTGATGGCGCCTATCGTGGCACTAGGCTAGCAAATTTAATAAACATAATACAATGAACTTTCCATTTAAAACAATAATGTGATTTATCATAACCTTACACATTTAGTATTTCACAAATGCAGATAATCAATGAAAACATCTGAGCAAAATCCCCAAAAACCCGGAGACAACAGTCATGAGCATCTAATGGAACACAGAATCTGGCATGGTTTTTCCTTAATAAAACAAGTCTAGAAAAATGTAAATGGAGACAAAATGAGAAAGAGAAAGGTGGGGATGTGAACGTCGTACAACTACCTTACAATCTCCGAAAACTGCTCCACTGATGATAAATCGAATCTCACTCGATACGGGCACCTGGATCTGCACACAAGGTGCATGGAGTAACTTGAGTACACTAGCCCAGTAAGTAACAAATATAAATAAGGACTTGAGTGCAGTGACGAGCTTTTAAAATCATGTAAAGATCATCTAAGAAATATCAGTGGAAATCAATAAATAAAATCCGGAATCTACGCTCCGAAAGTTTCATAAAAACTACAGTTTTCCCTTTCCAAATCTCTTATAAAACATTGGTTCAACATTTATCGTTTAGAGGTAAAAATGTAAATAAGAGTGAAAATAGTAGTTTCATACCAAATAAGTCCCTCGGGCACAATGTCACTCACAAATAAAGCCTCTCGGGCAAGCCTCTCAGTCATTCGTGACTCATCTCTCGTCAATCAGCACTCACGCTCAATAGGTTCCATATAATAACCGCTGCGACGTGAAACCTGATCTATAAATAGTCGATTGTGCTCAGTGGGGGTGTACAGACTTCGGAGGGTATCCTTTAGCCCAAGCGCTATATCACTATGGTGTGTAACCCGATAAAATATATATATCGCGGCGGCGTGCCGCCTGATCCTATATATCACTATCCTCACAAATCTGGCTCACAGCCTCCCTCAGTCATCACCCTCACAAGCCACTAGGGCAACTCACCACAAATCACGGGGACTCAGCCCAAAACAACTTTCATTTGTTTGAAAACATGGTGATAAACGGGAATGAAAAATAAACAAGTATAAATCATGACTAAGATCATATTTTCTATCAAAATAGTGTGAGAATAGTAGTAAAACACCCTTGAGGGTCCAAACAGGTTGGCACAAGGCCCAAAACATGGCGTACAACCCAAAATATTGTATAAATCTCTAAAACACGGAATATAATATGATTTCAAATAAAAAATGCCGCTTACTAGTCGCTACGGGACGGTCCAAGTCACGATCCCTACCAGTGCACGCCCACACGCACGTCACCTAGCATGTGAGGCACCTCATTTATCAAAATAATATGAAATACCGGAGTTTCATACAGTCAGGTCTAGATTTACGTTCGTTATTTACCTCAAAACGGAAGAAAACTACTATACGATGCCTTTTCCCCTAGAATCGACCTCAACGCGCTCCGAATATAATGAAAACAGATTCATATCATGAAAATATGCTAAAGGGACAAAGCCCACTCAAAAATATCCAATTTACATCAAGAATCCCGAAATTGGCCAAACCCGACCCCCAGACCCACGTCTCGGATTCCGATAAAAATCACAAAACTAGAATCCTTACGTTCTCATAAGTTCGTGCATACCTAATACATCAAAATCGAACCCCAAATGGCCCCTCAAATCCCCAACATATACTCTAAAATTTCAAGCCCTAATCTTCCAAAGTTCTCCACTAAAACATTATTAAATAGTGGAATAATTGTCATAAACACAAGATACAAGGTCCATGTAGCATATATCGCTGAATACACTTGATTCCCCCTTGAAATCCCAGCACAAAGTTCCAAAATCCGTCAAAAATGGTGAAGAAATGAGTGAAAATTCGCGAAGGCAGCTTTATATAGGTTCTGCCCAGCAATCTCGCACCTGCGACCCCATGCCCGCACCTACAGCGCCGCACCTGCAGAAAAGCCCGTGCAGGTGCGGATTCTCACTTAAACTCAAAATCCGCATTTGCGGTCTTCTACACGCACCTGCGGTCCCGCAGGTGCGAGCCAACCTCTGCACCTGAGCTCCCAGGCCAGGCTCCATTGTTCCGCATCTGCGCAAGGTCTTCCGCACTTGCGCCTTCGCACCTGCGGCTCCCCATCCGAAGGTGCGGCCACACCAGAAGGCCTGCAATAGTAGCCATTTGCTGCATTTTTCCAACTTCTAACCTTCCAAAATCATCTGAAATCAATCACGAGCCCTGCGGGGCCACAACAAAACGATCCAACAAGTCATATATCAATATACCAACCTAGTCAAACCCTCAGAACGCTCAAAATAACAGCAAAACACCAAATCAAATCCAAATTCAAGCCTAAGGATTCCTAAACTTCTGAAATTCGCCAACGATGTCGAAATCACCTAAACCACATCCTACTGACTTGAAAATCTCACACATCCTAAATGATACTACATACATGTTCCAACTTGCGGAATTCCATTCCAACCCTGATAGCTAACTTTCCACTGCTGACCGAAAACCGCCAAAACTTCAATTTTGCCAATTCAAGCTAATTCTATTCCGAACCTTCGAATGACATTCCGAACAGACTCCTAAATCCTAAATCACCTAATGAAGTTATCCGAGCCACAAAATCCGCATTTCGAGATCATTTACCTATAAGTCAACTTCCGGTTGACTTTTCAAACTAAATCACCAACTTAAGAGACTAAGTGTCCCATTTCTCTCCACAACCATTTTGAACCTGAACCAATCAACCCAACGCAACACAAAATAGCTGAATCAAACAAGAGTGAAGCAGAAATGGGGAAAATAGGGCTAAACACTCGGAATGACCGGTCGGGTCATTACATTACGCATGCCTTTATTATTCCGTCAATACTTGCATACCCATTCCCCTCCCCACTTTAGGTAGATTTATTTGCCTACCTTCAGTTATTTGCGATTTGTCTTTCTTGTTTTATTACTCTTTACTGTGGAAACTGACTTGTCTATTTGTTTTCTCTCTTAACTGCCTTTCCAATTATTAAATAACACATTTATCATTTTTCCATCATGAAAATGCGTGACAACGTGTCACATAAATCATGCCAACATCATATCCACTCATGCGTAATTAATACCATAGAAATTCTTGAGGAGTGTTTGCGCTCTTCCTATATCACCCTATTTGAATTTGGAAAGGCTTATTTGCAGTAAAACTAGTCATTCAGCGGCGCAGTCGACAGTTTTGTGCTTTTCTCCCTCAAGTCGTCCGCTTGAGGGTACCAATCTAGACCTTTATCGAAACCTTACTCTGATTATAACTGTACATGCATCATGGTAAAACCTAGACTTGATTAATATGTTGTCCACATAATAACCCTTTAAGGAAAACCTTGTCCAAAGTCCACCGGGGCTTCCATAATCCCAATGGATTCAACCATGATCTCTGCATTGGTTTGGAGACATAAGTTCAATATGCTAATCATTAATGTATAAATAGTCGAATCTGGAGGGGGAAAGGGTCTAGCTTTATTTGTTTTGCAGAAAATAAGGCAAGAAGTCCCTAGGTTCGGCATGATAAGTAACATACCACCACTGTTGCTACATTGGTTTGAAGACCTTCCGTCAAGTGATAAAAACCATGTGAAAATAGTCCTTGGGAACCTACATTACTTATTAGATATCCAACCAAATAACATGTCGATTGAAGCTGCTGCTATGTTCTGGGACGGAGAAAGAATCGTATTCCATTTTGGCAACATAGAAGTGACCCCTCTTTTGGAGGAAATAGGGGGATTTGCTAGACTACATTGGGACAGTCCCAGTTTATTGGTGCCAGAAAATTGCACTCCCAGAGGGTTTATGAAAATGATGGGTTTGAAAAAGAATGACGACTTAGTGTGTCTAAAAAGTCCTATGTACCCTTTGACTTCCTCTATGAACGATACGGTCACACCAATCCTACAGTATCTTCCATGACGAGTTATCCATCACTTCCTTAGGTTAGATTCATCGCAGGGTTTTCGTGTTTATCGTTTGCTTCTTGGGTATGATAGTGTTTCCGAGAAAAAAGGACAGAGTTCACACCAGACTGGCCATGGTAACCGAATCTTTAATGAGGGGAATCGAGGGACAAACATATACTATTGTCCCTATGATTATAGCAGACATATATCAGGCCTTGGATCGCTGCCATAAGGGTTTCAAACACTTCGAAGGTTGCAATTTGCTACTACAAATTTGGTTACTAGAACATTTCCAGATAGATCAATACCGCCAAGAGTTTCCATGAAGACCGTGGAACGATCACATAACCTTTCATCACCCCAAGAAAATGACCTTTATCCCGGCCATGTTTTCTCAATTGGAGAATGCTACAAAATAGGTGCAATTTTTCGACAACTTGACTGAGGACCAGGTTCTTGGATGTTCGAGTGGTTCCCCACCAATGAGTTCATCATCCGATCTAGGGACGTTCCATACATGGTGTTAATCGGGTTTAGAGGTATACAACGTTATGTTCCTATTAGAGACATGAGACAAGCCAGTAAAATTAGATTATACCACGAGTCTCAAAAATGAGTCACTACAGGGCAGATTTCCAAGATGATGACATCCCATAAAATGTGAAGCTCAACATATAGGTTTATTTTGGAAAGGGACACAATCAAGCCGGATCGATATCACTAGGGTATGTGTACTTTTACCCATCATGGTTGGAGGACTGCATAGCAGGAATAGTCGAGCTAGGGGTCGGTCGAGGAAACATAGTCATAGATGAAGCTGCTGAAGCATAGGTGAAGTATAACAGACTGCGCAAGAGGGTTCGTGAGTCCGAGGTTGAGGATCTGGAACAACACAAGATTGATATAGAATTAATCAATGATTGGAGAGAAATGGCTACCAGATTGAATGAAAGGGTATAATATCTGGAGCAGGGTCTGATGGAGTTGGAAGATAAAATGAGGAAAAGAGTCATAGACTGCAAAAATGCTGAAGGTATCGAAGGAGGACATCTCGTCGGGGCATAGCTGCTGCTGGACATGCGCGGTCTAGGGAACCTGATCAATGGAGCCAAGAGAGCCAGGCCTGAGACGGTCCTTCTGGTACCAAGTAGATTAGGCTTACTCGTTTTGTCTTTTCGAATTGACTTTGATTATTGGAGTCGACTTCTAATTGACTTTGAACTTATTTATTACCTTATTCTTAACTACTGATTGATTCTATATAAGGTTTTCCTTAAATTAAGTGGTATTTTACTCGATTCTGCCATGTTAAATTATTCATGCTAACCTTAATTGATTGTTAGTTTATTCCTATACCTTATTTGTATGAGATTGGTTCCTTACCTTATTAGTTTTCTTCATTAAGTGCTATAAACCCCCCCTTTTCCTCACTCCGTTTAGGACAACTCGACAACTGAAAACTTTACAACTTTCAAATTCTCTGTTCTGAAAAACTTAAGCTCTCTCTTTATTCTCTTATTCTAATTTTTGCCTCTGTGATTGCTTTAAATACTAGTATGAAGATCTAGCCTAATCAAATGCCAATTTTTTTGAACTATGTGTTGAACATGGACTTTGTTCGTTTCTTGGTGCAATTCTGTTTGCAACTTTATATTCTGAATCCGCTTGCTTCTGAAAAATAAACCTTTTTTAAAACCTGCCCCCACTCCCCCTTACCCATATGCAATGGTTTACAAACTCCTACTCTTAGTTATTTAGGTTCTCACCACCCCAAGTGTTAGCACTGCCTAAGGTCCTTGAGACTCCTCCGAACTCTGACATATTGGGGCCGGTCATCCAATCACCTACGAACTATTTTTTTGAGTATGGTTTGTTGCGCCCCTTTTTTCTCGCGAAATCGGGTTTCGACATTCATTTGGGACAACTCCCTTCCTTTTGGGAAAGGGGTATGGAAAGTGAAGAGTCGCCACCTAACAGATTTATGGTGCATTAGGGCACCTAATTCAAGTAACTCATGAAACCGGTCTACGTTACCAGGGATTGGGTAAGGGCTTGATTTACCTTGAAGGGAAGGTGTTAGGCACCCCGCGATGTCCACAATGGTGGGTCCCGACCAAACTTACTTAGTAAATTAGTCATGTAACAGATAAGCAATCTAAGCACACATGTAAGTAAGATGAAAGGAGTTTAAAATGTAAGCAGCCTAAGCATACATATGTAAACAAGATGAAAGGAGCATAAAAGGTAACCACTCTGAGCACACATATGTAAACAAGATAAAGGTGTCCTAAGTTATTAGCCTATAGGAACACATACATACAATGCCCGATAATCTTTCCTCAACTAGATGGGTTACACGTGATATTAGCGCACATGTCATCATATCCTTTTACTATCCAATTACCCTCCCCTTAGAGGTTATATAAGCTATTTTAATGTAGACAGACTCTAATCGTGCATTACTCATACCTTCCTTGTGGTCCCGGAGATGTTTAGGACCTCCTAATTTTAGGAAGTTCTAGACTCTCCTAAGGTGTTTAAAAGGGAAAATCTAAGCGACAACAAAGAACATATAGGATTGTCAATTATGAAAACAATTAAGAGGGATCACGTTTACCTCCACACATAAGCAGATAATTAGCATGTTTCAAACACGGATTTTAGAGAATTTTCAGAAAGTCCTAGAACAGGATGTCTAGGCGATCATGACAAACAGATAATATGCAGGATGATTTTAAGCTGAAGTGACATAAACCTAATCAGTTTGCCTATTCATTTTAGAACGTGTTGAACCTGGGCAGCTCTAAAAAAATAAAAAAAGAACACAATTTCACAGTATTATAGGACCTTAATTACCTGAGGCATGCCTACTTGCGGATCTGTAATACCCTATAAACATGCAATAAGAATTCTGGGAATTTAGTTTTAAAAAAATTTGAACTTATTAAGTCCTATATGCATGCTGGTCTAGGTGTTGAATATCAAGAAATCAATTTCATACATATTTATCCTATAACATGGTGTCTAGGTGTTGGGGGTTCTTTTAAGCATCCTTATAGACAGGACGGTTACTGATTTAGGCGATGTAAACGTGGTTTAAAACGAATATAAACACAGTCCTAAAGCATGATATCTAATGCACATAAAGAATGAACATTTTGTTAGGACGAATTACAGCAGTAACTTAATAACATGATTTCTAGGTGATCATGATTATGCAGAAGCAGAATTTCATGATAATGTATTGAGCTATAACATATTTTCTAATATGCAAAACCAGAAAATATTATTATCCTAAGGCAAAGTTTCTAATTCAAATAACACCATAGTCGTACAACATGATCTCTAATGCAAGTAACAAAATATAGGTCTAAAGGCATGATCTCTACTGCAAATAAGCATAGTATAAACGTAAAGCATGATTTCTACCCAATTTCCCCACAGAAATCGTAGAAGAATCCCTACCCTTTTACTAATTTTCCCAATATGTGTTTACAAAGATAATTATTACAGACAAATATTGAATGAATAACATAAATGAATATATGCTATACTATAGGGAGCCTGCAGATAGGCCCAAAGTAAATCTGGAGACACCTGACCTTCAAAACAGTCTTAGATACCAAGACTCTCGTAGCTAATAGGGTGTCCTGGTGTCTCAAAGTTCCCTAAGGACGGACACGATATTACGGGATAGGTGAGAAAAAATTGTCATGGTGAGTGGTCGAGTTTGAGATAGTTCGAATGAAATGGAGCGGGGTTACTCATGTTGGGGTATTAGTTTCTTATCGGGCTACCTGCAAGTAAAGAGATACTACGAGCATATATTTGTGCAGAAATTCAAACATGATGCAGATTCCCTTCGGACCATGAGAATTGTCTTCGGACGATTGAGGATGACGTCCTTAGACCATGTTGTCGTGGGTCATGAATTTTTCAGTGAGGGATTCGCAGGCCATAAAATGATGTTCTCGTGCCATGAAAATTGTGCCTTAGAACCACGACGCCTTCGAATAATGATATGCAACTTTGAGAGATCCTCAGGCCATGGCATAGGGTCTTCCGTCTATGAGGATGATTCCTTTAGACTATGACACCTTTGGATAATGATATGCAAATTTTAGAGATCCTTAGGCCATGACATGGTGTCTTCCGGCTATGAGGATGATGCCTTTAGACTATGATGCATTTGGACAAGTTGGCGATATTTCAGCCCATGAGATGCAATAATGATGTTAAGAGAAAAAAGACAAGGCTTAGTCTTGTGAAGTTGAGGGCATAACATAGCCCAAAAGAAGAGCAAAATAGATAGTGCAGGTGAGACAAAGCTTAGTCTCGGCAAAAAATTCAAACATGGAGGCAAGGCTTAACCTCATGTTGATGGAGACAGAGCTTAGTCTCATGCAAGCTTTGGGACATGGCTTAGTCCCATGCAAATGAAGGCAGAGCTTAGCCGTATGCAAATATGGAGGCAGTGCTTAGACTCATGCAGATAGAGACAGAGCTTAGTCTCATGCAAGATTCAGGACAGGGCATAGTCCCATGCAAATTAAGGTAAAACTTAGCCTTATTAAAATATAGAGGCAGGGCTTAGCCTCATGCAGATAGAGACATAGCTTAGTCTCATGCAAGATTCAGGACAAGGCTTAGTCCCATGCAAATGAAGGCAGAGCTTAGCCTTATGAAAATATGGAGGTAGGACTTAGCCTCATGTAGATGGAGGAAAAGCTTATTCTCATGCAAGATTTGGGACAGGGATTAGTCCCATGCAAATGAAGGCAGAGCTTAGCCTTATGCAAATATGGAGAATGGCTTAGCCTCATGCACATGGAGACAGAGCTTAGTCTCATGCAAGATTTGGGACATGGCTTAGTCCCATGCGGATAAAGGTAGGGCTTAGCCTTATGCAAATATGGAGGCAGGGCTTAGCCTCATGCATATAGATACAAAGCTTAGTCTCATGCATGATTTGGGACAGAGCTTAGTCCTGTGCAAATGAAGGCATAGCTTAGCCTTATGCAAATATGGATGCAGAGCTTAACCTCACGCAGATGGAAACAGAGCTTAGTCTTATGCGAAAATATAATGAATAGCAGATGATAGCAGAGTTTTCTTAGCTGGTAGTAGATTTTAGTATCGCGGTTGTTATGAATATTGTGACTTTGGGGAATATATATTCTTCGTTTCTGCAACAAAAGAAACATTGTGAGTTCTGTAAAAGGGGAGGTCGGTTCGTGCCTCTGCCGGCTCGCTTGCTTTGTCTGAAGAACCTGTTCAAATTATTGAGGGTAGCGTTTGCTAAACAGAGTTATTTCAAAAAGCAAGAATGCGTAGTTTTCAAAGTCATAGTAAGAATATGTTTTTTTTGAGAAGTTGTTTAGATGAACTAATGATTGCGACACGATCCGAGACATTGCGACTTCTCTTGCTATAGAATTTTGAGGGGTTCCTCAAAATTCTGCCACATTTAGACGGACAAACATTTCTAACAGATGTATATGTCGCGATCGGCTGAACTTGCTTCGGAAATTTGAGGGTCCTCCTCAAAATTCATCCCCAGTTTCTTATTGTAGGGGAAATAGAGATTTTTAATGAAGTGTGACCAAACACACAGGGTTGCCTACGTATCCCCTCTTAAATGGGAATCAGGTCGAGCGTAGTTCAATTTACATGATTTGCGGAAACATAAACAATTACACATAGTTTCGCTTGACTACATCTGAATTGATTGGTTTTGGCCAGACTTTTCCGTCCATTCCTGCCAGTATGAGGTATCCTCCAGTCAATACTCAGTGAACCATGTAAGGACCTTGTTAGTTGGGAGAGAATTTCCCTTTGGCCTCATGATGATGCGGAAAGATATTCTTCAACACCAGCTACCCCGACGTGAACTATCTTTGCTTGACCTTTTTCTTGAATGCTCTGGACATTCTGTTCTGATAAAGCTGGCCATGACATACTGGGTTCTTCCTCTTTCCATATATGAGGGCTAGCTGCTCATAATGGTTCCTTATCCATTCTGCATCGTTGAGCTCAGCTTCCTGTATGATCCTCAAAGAAGGAATCTCCACTTCAGCATGAATAACAACTTTAGTACCGTAAACCAGTAAAAAGGGAGTTGGCCCGGTTGATGTGTGGACTATGGTACCGTATCCCGGTTAAGCAAATGGTAGCTTCTCGTGCCATTGTTTGTGATTTTCTACAATCTTTCTTAGTATCTTCTTGAAATTTTTGTTGGCGACTTTTACAGCTCCATTCATCTGAGGTCTATAGGCTGCAGTATTCCTGTGTTTGATTTTGAAGGTCTCACACATGGCTTTCATCATATCACTATTTAGATTGGAAGCGTTGTCAGTAATGATGGACTCCGGAACTCGGGATCGGCAAACAATCCGGTCGCGAATAAAATCTGCCACAACTTTCTTAGTCACTGCCTTGTAAGATGCTGCTTTGACCCATTTGGTCAAGTAATCAATAGCTACCAAGATGAATCGATTCCCATTTAAGGCGGTAGGCTCGATTGGACCAATGACATCCATTCCCCAGGCGACAAATGGCGAAGATGAGCTCATTACATTGAGCTTATTTGGCGGCACTTTAATCATATATGCATGTACTTGACATAGGTAGAATTTTTGGACATACCAGATGCAATCTGTCTCCATGGTCATCAAGAAATAACCGACCCTGAGTATCTTCTTGGACAAGACAAAACCATTCATATGCGGGCAGTATGTTCCCCCATGTATCTCTTCTAGAAACATAGAAGCTTCTTTTGCGTCGACGCACCTTGACAATCCCAAATCATGAGTTCTATTTAGGGTTCCTCTGTTGTGGAAGAAATTGTTGGATAATCTCCGAAGCGTGCAATTCTGAGTATGGTTTGCATGCTCCGGGTATTCCCTTTTTGTCAGATACCTTTTGATGTCATGGAACCACTTCTCATCTGTTTCTTCTTTGACATGAGCACAACATACCAGCTGACTATGGATCCTTACTGGGATAGGATCAATGAAGTTCTTGTCTGGATGTTGTATCATTGATGAAAAAGTGGCCAATGCATCGATAAACTCGTTTTAAACCTTGGGAACATGCCGAAAATCTATCTTCGTGAACCTCTTTCTCAACTCCTGCACATGGTGCAAATATGGAAGTGTCTTGGAATTCTTGGTGGCCCATTCTCCTTGTACCTGGTGCACGAGAAAATCTTAATCGCCCATCACCAAGAACTCATGAATATTCATA
Source organism: Nicotiana knightiana (assembly GCA_005239525.1). NCBI lineage: Eukaryota > Viridiplantae > Streptophyta > Magnoliopsida > Solanales > Solanaceae > Nicotiana > Nicotiana knightiana. Next base: position 191,230 of record ML439938.1, read on the forward strand.
TTGATGGCCATGTTGAGTTCTAGGATTCAAACTTCATATTCTGCCATGTTGTTGATGCAGGCAAAGATGAGTATAGCAGGTACCGGGAAATGTTGGCCAGTTTCCGATACTAAGATAGCTCCAATACTATCTCATTTGAAATTTTCCGCTCCGTCAAAGAACATCCTCAAACCGTCATAGGATTCAGCAATATCCTCCCTTATGAATATCACTTTTTCATCGGGAAAATACGTTCTTGGGGGTTCGTATTTTCCTTTCACATGTTTTTCAGCAAGATGATCTGCCAGTGTCTGTCCTTTGACTGCTTTCTGAGTTACATAAATAATGTCGAACTCACTCAACAGGATTTTCCACTTAGCCAGCTTTCCAGTGGGCATAGGTTTTTGAAAGATATATTTCAAGGGATCCATCCTTGATATGAGGTACATTGTGTAACCACATAAGTAGTGCCTCATATTTTGAGCTATCCAGGTCAAGGCGAAACAGGTACGTTCCAATAGAGAGTATCGTGCTGCATATGGAGTGAATTTTGTACTCGGGTAATAGATAGCTTGTTCCTTTTTCCCTGTCTCGTCGTGCTTCCCCAGAACGCAGCCAAAGGCTCCATCTAACACTGTGAGGTAGAGTAGCAAAAGTATGCCTGGCTCTGGCGGGACCAAAACTTGTGGTGCTAATAGGTACTCCTTTATCTTGTCGAAAGACCTTTGAAAATCCTCGGTCCAACTAGTCGCATCATCTTTCTTCAACATCTTGAAAATTTGCTCACATATGACTGTGGACTAGGCTATGAATCGTCTGATGTAGTTTAGCCATCCTAGAAAATTCATTACGTCTTTCTTACTCTTCGGCGGTGGAAGCTACTGGATGGCATTGACTTTTGATGGATCCAGTTCTATCCCTCGACGGCTGACGATGAACCCAAGTAACTTTCCGGCAGGGACCGTCAATGCACACTTTGCAGGGTTTAATTTTAGGTTGTACCTCCGCAGTCTGTAGAAGAACTTCCTCAAATCTGCTATATGATCAGTGGCTTTATTGCCTTTGATGATGACGTCGTCCACATATACCTCGATATCCTTATGTATCATATCATTAAAAATGGTAGTCATAGCCCTCATGTAGGTGGCCCCAGCATTATTTAGATCGAATGTCATCATCTTGTAACGGTACACCCCCGATGGTGTAGTGAACGTTGTTTTCTCTGCGACTTCTTCGTCCATTCAAATCTAATGATAACGGGCGAAGAAATCTACAAAGGGCTGGAGTTCATGCTTCGCAAAATTTTCGATCAGAATGTGTATGTTTAGTAGTGGGAAATCATCCTTGGGACTTGCTTTGTTTAGATCCTGATAATCAACACAGACTCTGACTTTCCCATCTTTCTTTGGAACTGGAACGATGTTGGATAACCAAGTTGGGTATTCAACCACTCTGAGGACCTTGGCAATGATTTGCTTGGTGACCTCCTTTTTTATTTTCAGACTCATATCAGGCTTGAATTATCTAAGTTTCTGCTTTACTGGTGGACACATTGGGTTTGTGGGAAACTTTTGAGCCACAATAGATGTACCTAATCCAGTCATATCATCGTATGACCATGCAAAGATGTCCTCATACTCTTTCAGGAACTCTGTGTACTCTTCTTTTTCTGACAATGATAATTGAATGTTGATGCGGGTCTCCTTGACAGTTTCGGAATCTCTTAAGCTGATTATCTCAGTTTTGTTCAGGTTGGACTTGGGCTTGTTCTCAAAATCCTCTACATCCCTGATGATTACCTCGGGTATGACATTCTCTTCTTCTGAATCACTATCCCTTTGATGAGTTGCCTCATTACATGTTACAATTGTCGGTTCATTAAGATATGAAATAGCAATGCAGTATAGATAAAGATATGAGAAAAAATGATAATAATAAATACCGATCCACTGAAACATAAAAGCAATTTTCAATATTTCAAACAACGTTTTTGGAACGCTGGAAGTTTTATTTAAAACAAATGCAAGAAAGGGAAATCAATTTCTTAGAAAACAACAAAATAAACACTGATGTTCATCCTTGCTACCCCGGGACTCGTTTGGCCCTGGATGGTCTGATAGTCCAATTCAAGGAATGATCCTTTCTCCACAGCTTGGTTGGTAGGGCCTTCCACCTCCTCCTCCTCTTCGACAATTACACAACAGTCCATGTCATCATCCTCTAGGAAAAAATTCGTCAAGGCGGCCAATGCTCCTTCCTCCTCTGATCCCCATACGACGTTGGTCTGCCGGAAAATCTGACTCAAGTGTGGTACAAGCTGCTCAAGTGGAGTAAATACCACGCCGTGGTGGTGACCAGTAATGTATTCTTGCCATTTGTAGTTATACCCTAGCCAAAAGGTTGTACCATGACATTTCAAATGTATTGGCTTGAAGATACCCCAAAGGTTTTTGTCAAGACCCTTGACGGGTTCATATCCTCTCCACGCTAGTACAATTTCTATCTTGCTGCTCCACCACTTATCTTTCTCAATTGCATTGACTCGCTCGATGTGATGATAAGTTTCACCCCGAGCCTTTTTCTATTCTCAACCACCGGGATAGTCTGACGGTTGTAAATGGGTTGCTCCCATCTCCATGGATAATCACCTCTTGATGGTTCCATTTGTACTTCACTGCCTGACGCAAAGTTGATGCCACAACCCCAGCGTTGTGTAACCATGTTCGTCCCAATAATAGATTATAGGATGCGGATATGTCCAGCACTTGAAAATCGACATGAAACAATGTAGGCCCCATCTGTAAACAGAGATTTATTTCCCCAATGGTAGCCCTCTAAGACCCGTCAAATGCCTTTACGTTCATGGTCCCTTATCGTATTTCATATAGGACTTTGCCCAGCCTCTTTAGTGTTGTCATTGGGCAAATATTGAGACTTGATCCCCCATCTATCAGAACTCTGGAAATGAAATTTTCCTCGCATTGCACGGTAATATGTAGTGTCCTTTTTTGACTCAAACCCTCGGGTGGCAGATCGTCCTCGTGTAAGGTGATTTTGTGACTTTCCAACACCTGTCCCACCATATTGGCCATCTCTCCGCCGGTGATTTTGTTAGGTACATGCCTCGCTTAACACCTTTACGTGAGCATTCCTGTGCACTTCTGAATTCTGTAGCAATGACAAGATAGATATCTGAGCAAGAGTCTTGCTCAAATGATCTGTGACTGAATACTTTTTTTCTTGTACTTTCCTCCAAAGGTAGTTCGGGCCTGTTTTAATAACGGGCGGTCTGTTAGAAAGGTGCTTACTGGATTCTCCCAAATGCTCTGGTGTATAGACTCTTCCCGATCTGGTCATCCTTTGTGCAGTGCCGGATTCTTCTATTTTGTTCTTTCCTCTTCTTGTACCTTCGTCCACATAATCCTAGGGTGTAGCCTTAGTGTTGAAAGACGGTGTGGTTGACACTGTCAATGTGAAAGGTGTGGTTACTTCCACCTCGAATGGAACATGCGTAGTTGCGGGGGATTCTATCTCAATTTCAAGTGGAACTGATTCATCTATCTCATCCTCCACTAGCAGCCGCATTTGTATTATGATAGGATTGAGCGTGACTGCGGGTTTCTTAGGGTTATCACCCTCTTTGATAAGTCCAATTGATCCCACGGGATCCCATTCCTTATCGGTCTCTATCACATTGACACCTTCACCCCTATGATCTGGGAGGTGATTGTTGTGGACATTAGGTGTAGCTTATTTCGCATGAATTAACTTATTATCGATCAAGGTCTGGATCTTATCCTTTAGTGTTCGACACTCATCAATGGTGTGTCATTTCATGTCATAATGATATGCACAGGTCTTGTTTGGGTTGACCCATTGGGGTGGATTCTCTACGGTTGTAGTAGGGATAAGAGTGACATAACCAGCAACCTTCAGCCTCTCATACAGTTGGGCAATGGGTTCGGCAATAGCAGTATATTGTCTAGGTGGTCTGCGGTCAAAGTTAGGCCGAGGCCTTGGGTAGTTTGGGCGGGTTGGAGGTGATTGAAAGTGACAGGGTTGGGAATTATATGTGTGATAAACAGTGGATGGTTGGGAATATTTCGGAGGTGATGGTTGATATATGGGTGGGGTCGTTACACATGAACTCACATTAGTTTCACATGTCTCATACATTCAAAAGCTCTTTTGAATTCTTTGATACTTGCTATTGTTACTAAATTAGCCGGTTGCAAGCCAAGGCAAATTATTGCATTCTCCTTTTCTTCACCTTGTGTTTACTCTCTTTACTGGTATGTTCTGATTTTAAATTCAAGCTCTCAAACCAATGTGTTTCCTACTGCTTCAATTTATCATATTCTTGATTTGTTTCTGTCTGTTGTTTTGCTATTCGACATGTAACAGACCTATTTACATTATTTCTTCACCCAGCATGTTAGTTATGTCCTACCCTTTTTAGGATATGCATGTTTACTTCCCCAGTAGTCTGTCTTAGTGTGACTCTACTCGGTTTTTGAATGCTTGTCTATTTGTTGTCCTGTTCTGGCATGCAGCTATTTTTGCAAAACAGATTTGTTACCCTAAGTTGTCTGATTGTATGTTTAACTCTGTTCTCAGCTGTTTGTTCTGGGATGCATACTATGTTGGTACCATTATTTATCCCCTAATCCCATAAACCCCCTACAACACCTCTATTTTTCTGCCTGTTATGTGTTCACTGTACATGCCCTATGTGTCCCCAATTCCCAACTTCGCTGTGTGAAATTTAATTGTTGAGAAATGTTGAATTTGATTGCTACATGGTTGATCTGCTGTTTGTTTGACTACAATGTTCTTATTCAAACTATTTTACTATTAAACAACTCCTATTTTATAAGACTTGTTCACTCAACTAAGTCTTCTCAATACTGTTTTATACCAAAGCATTTTCAAAAACTATGTCAAGAAATCTCACGCTACTCGTAGGTCCTTAAGTTCTTCCCCTTCAGTGTGTGACTGTTTTGGGATTCATTGAGATCTCTCTAAACTCTGATGCACTGGAGTTAGCTCTTCCACACTGCACTTACTCAATTCTGGTTATGAAAACTAGGTGTGAGCACTGCCCGGGATCCTTGAGGTACTTAGGGAACTCTGATACACCCGGACATGAGAAAGGATATGACTTTGGCCTATGAGGCTATGGACAATTTGGTAAATTTGGGCTTACTTCAGGCTCCCTATAGTTTAACTTCCTCTTTTCCTTTATCGGTTTATGTAATAATTATTTGTAAACAGATATGGGGGTTGGCTAGTGAAATGTGAAGGGTAGTTATATATTCTATCATTGGGTACAAATCATGCCTTAAGCTTTTACATTCCCTATATCTGCATTAGAATCCATGCTGCAGACCAACATATTCATTCAAACCATGCCAAACATGCATTAGATATCATGTCTTTAAGGCTTTTCTTGTTTATTGCTTCAACGCACAAAATGTCCTTAATTTATACTTATGCATATCACTTAGAAATCATGATCCTAGGATAATAAAGTTAATATAAAATTGTTGCTCATGTGTATTCAAAATCATGTTTTCAATCATCCTGTAACTCTTTGTGCATTTAGAAATAATGCTTTAGGAATTCTGTGCATTTTTAAATTATGTTCTATCCATTCTGCATTTTATATGTGCATATTAGACCCCATGCTCTAGGACTATGTTGCATTTGCTTAACCACACCTAGTTTAAACTATTGATTCATGAAAAGGTATAATAGAATCTCACATATGATTATCCTATTTTAGATAAAATTGGTAACAATCGCTGCATTTTTGTAACACCTAGAACAACATGCTTTTAGGTAAAACAACTTCTGAATGGTCTAATGGTTAAAAGGCTTAAAAATCATTTGGCAAACTAATTAGGCCCCTACTTCTGTGTTTATAAAAATTAAAGCTGCATATTTCTTTGCATGGGTACTCATTTAGAATCATGCTTAGGATCCTGTCTAATAAAACTACTTCTTGTTTGTGTTTGAGACGTGCTGATTATGTGCATTACTTGTGGAGGTAAATCTGGGCCTCATAACTGCTTTCCCCTATTTATCTGATTAGTTCTATTTGTTCTTTCCTATCTCTTAAAATTTTATCCTTTCAAAACCTTATGGGTGTGTCTAGAATTACCTATATCTAGAGGTCCTAAATTCATCCAGGACCACAAGGAAGGGACGGGTAACAACACGTATAGAGATCCTTAAATAAACTCGCTTAATAACCGTTAAGGGGTGGGGTAAATGGTAGATATGGATATGAAGAGTGGTGCGCTAATGCCACGTGTAGCCCCTCACTAAGGAGTGATTATCGGGCATTGCATTGATGTGATCCTATAGGATAAACAAATTAGGGCTCCCTTATCCCTTACATTTGTGTGCTTAGACTGCGAAAATTTTCTAACCATTACGTGTTCCCATGTGTATACTTTGACTGCCTATTTGCTACTTGCTTAAATTCACAAAGTTCGTTTGGTCGGGAACCACAATTGTGGACTTTGAGAGGTGACTAACACCTTCATCTTGGAGTAATTTCAAGCCATTACCCAATCTCTGATTATTCAATTAATCTTATTGTGACCCTTAATAGGTGCCCTAACGCACCTTAATTCGTTAGGTGGCGACTCTTCAAATCCTTCACATCCCTAATCCCAAAAGGAAATTATTTGTACCAATAACGTCAGAAACCCTTACCAATCGGAAATGAGAGAAAAGAGGGGGGTGCGACAGCATGGCGACTCTGCTGTGGAGTTCTAGGCTTTTACAATTTCAAATTGCTTTGTGAATTTGTCTTTACTTTGCTAATACTTGCACCCTTTCCCTTTCCCCTTTATGTGAAATTAATTGTTTACTTTCCCAAGTATTTATTCTTTTAAATGAAACTGACATGTTTCTTTTTGTTTTCCTTTGTAACTTCTTTTCAATCATAACTGTTGTATTTACTGCTTTCATAATGTGAAAATACGTGACAACATGTTTATTGCTTATTGCTGCATAATCATGCTCAACATCATATTCCACCCGTTCCTATATAAATCCTATAGCAACGCTTGATGAGTGGTTTTGCTCTTCCATTTTATATCTCCCCTAAATTCGGAAAGGCTTATTTGCGGTAAAACTAGTCGATAGGCGATGCAGTCGATGGTTCCTTGCCTTTCCCCCTCAAGTTGCCCGCTTGAGGGTACCAGTCTAAAACCTCATAGAAACCTTACTCTTGTTATATTGTGCATGCATCATTGTGAAACATAGCCGAATTAATATGTTGTCCTCATAATAACCTCTAGGAAAAGCCTTGTCCAAAAGTCCACTGGGGTTTCCATAATCCCAACGGATGCAACCACGATCTGTGCATTAATTTGGAGAATTAAGTGCCAATATGCTAATCACTGATGTATAGGTAGTTCAATCTGGAGGGGGGAGAGGTCTAACCTTATCTGTTTTGCAGAAGATGAGGCATGAAGTCCCCAGATTCGGTATGGTCAGCAGTATCCCTCCAATGCTCCTGAACTGGTGGGAAGACCTTTCTTCCAGTGATAAGAAACACGTAAAGAAGTATCTGGGAAATTTACCGTCTCTCTTGGACATGCAGTCAAACAACATGTTGATTGAGGCCACCACTTTATTTTGGGATAGTGAAGGAGGACACTTGGCCAGAGCCTACGTGTTGCTGAGACTACGTGAGCTAGGGAATTTTTTCGATGGGATCAAAGATGCCGGATCTGGGGAAGCTCTTTCTGGGACTAAGTAGGATAGGTTTTCCTTTTTGCTTTTCACAATGTAATAAGGCCACGTGCCATTAGTGACTTTATTTCCTGCTTATTATTTTAGTGTCATTTTTAGATTTATGTACTTTTACATTAATGAAATGAGGCAGTTATTGGCATCTAAGTTCTCTAAATCAACTTTTCGCTAGGCCTACCTCGGGCACAATGAGGCTCCCAAATTAGGACACGCTTTTATATTCCTGCAATGTGTGTCTAAATACTGCAATACTTTCTCATGATCCTCACTGACTTGGCTACCTTTTGTTTTTGCTTTTGTTTTCCTTATTTTTATTACCCTCCCCAGAGGTTGATTCGTTAATTCTGGCATCATTATAATATCACACAAGATCCAGCGGCCCTCCAACTTCTCCTCCTCCCAGTCCACCTTAAGTCAAAGGCAAAGGCAAAATGGAAGATTTGGTCCTGGAAGATGAAGACATGGACTATTGTGTTATTGTTGAGGAGGAGGAAGAGGAAGGCCCTACCATCCAAGATGTGAGCAAGAGATCATTCCTCAAGAATTGGACTGTTATACCATCCAGGGCCCGATGAGTCATGGGGTAGCAAGGCTGAACAACATTATTTACTTCATTTTCGCCAATGATTTCCTTTTCGCATTTTATGTTTTCGAATAAAATCCCTGATGTTCCAAAATGTTTGTTTAAATTATCAAAATCGCTTTTACGTTTCAACGAAAAATTATTTATTTATTATCATTTTTCTCTCATTACTTTTATATATACAACATTACTATTTCCATTCTTGATGAACCGGTCACTGTGACATGCAATGAGACAACGCAAAAGGAAAACGATTCATAAGAAAAGGATGTCATACCCGATGAAATTGTTAGAGAAGTTGAGGATATCGAGAATAGACCTAAGTCCAACCTGGACGAAACTGAGGTAGTCAACCTGGGAGATTTAGAGATTGTCAAAGAAACTCACATCAACATCCATTTGTCGCCATTAGAGAAATAGGAATACACATAATTCTTGAAAGAGTATGAAGACATATTTGCATAGTTGTACGACGACATGACTAGTCTGAGTACATCCATTCTGGCTCACAAGCTGCCAACTAATCCAATGTGCCTGTCGGTAAAACAGAATCTCAGAAAGTTCAAACCTGGTATGAGTCTAAAAATCAAAGAGGAAGTTACCAAGCAAATCAACGCCAATGTCCTCAGGGTAGTTGAATATCCAACATGGTTAGCCAACATAGTGCCAGTTCCAAGGAAGGATGGGAAAGTCAGGGTTTGTGTGGATTACCGAGATTTAAATCGGGCAAGTCCAATGGATGATTTCCCCCTTCCAAATATATACATCCTGATTACCATTGTGCAAAGCATGAACTTCAGTTGTTTGTGGATTGTTTTTCCGGATACCATCAGATTTGGAAGGACGAAGAAGATATTGAGAAAGATGATAGAAAAACACAAACAGTCGCACGGAAAACTATCATTTGCCTTACTGGGATACCGCACAACAATCCACACATCAACTGAGGCAACTCCTTACTTGCTGGTTTATGGTACGGAAGATGTTATTCTTGCCGAAGTGGAAATTCCTTCTTTAAGAATCATACAAGATGTTGAGTTTAGCGACAAAGAATGGATAAGAAGTCGTTATGAGCAGCTATCCCTCATAGACGGGAAAATGATGAATGCAATATGTCACAGAGAACTTTATCAAAGCAGAATTACCAGAGTCCTCAAGTAAAGAGTCAAGCCAAGACAGTTAACACCGGGGAAGCTTGTGTTAAAGAAGATCCTTTCGCATTAAGATGAGGCCAAAGGGAAATTCTCTCCCAAATGGCAGGGTCCTTATATGGTTCATCGAGTATTGAAGGGAGGAGCTCTCGTACTTGCAGAAATGGACAGAGAAGTCTGCACAAAATCAATCAATTACGATGCAATCAAGCGCTACTATGTGTAATTGTTTATGAATGACGTAAGGTTAACTACGCCCGACCTGATTCATGTTTAAAAGGGGATACGTAGACAATCCTATGGGTTCAGTCACAATTCAATAAAAATCCCATCCCCCCTCCCCCGCAATTGGAAACTAGGACAGGATTTTGTGGAGGACTCCTAAAATTTCGTAGCATGAGAGGTTGCAATGTCTTGAACCGTGTCATGGTCATCGGTTCATATAAATTTCTTTAAATATATTTTATACTATGTCTTTTCATGCATGCTTGCTTTGAGAATATGTCTGTTTAGCAAACGCTTCCCCGATAACTTGAACAGGATCATCAAACCAAGCAGAACTGGTCAAGCAAAGCCAATGAGGATGCGAACCTACCGTCCCCATCTACAGAACTCATGATTTTTCTTTGGATGCAAGAACAATGGATAAACACGCTTCAAATTCACAATTCTCAAAACAATCGCAATGTCAAAATCTGCTACTAGCTAAGAAATTCTACTATCATTTGCTATTTATTCTTCGGCATAAGGCTAAGCCATGTCTTTATCTTGCATGGGACTAAGCTTTGTCCCGCATCTTGTATGAGGCTAAGCTCTGCCTCCATCTGCCTAAGGCTAATCTGTGCCTTCCATTTGCATAAGGCTAAGCTCTGTCGCCATTTGCATAAGGCTAATCTTTGCCTTCCATTTGCATAAAGCTAATCTCTGCCTTCATCTTGTAGCAGGCTAGTCTCTGCCTTTCCCATTGCATAAGGCTAATCTCTGTCTTCCCTTGCATAAGGCTAATCGCTGCCTTCCCATGCATAAGACTAAGCTTTGTCTCATTTTTGCATGAGGTTAAGCTCTACCTCCATCTTGCATAAGGCTAATGTTTGCCTTCACTTGCATAAGGCTAATTTCTGCCTTCATTTGCATGAGACTAAGCTCTACCTCCAATTTACTTTCACTGAGACTAAGCGCTATCTCAAGCATTATTTACTTAGCTCCTCTTTCGGGCCAAGCTCTGCCTCCCTATTTGCAAGACTAAGCTTTGTCTTGTTGACATCATATTATTGCATCTCATGGGCTGAAATATCACCAACTTGTCCGAAGATGTCATACTCTAATGACATCATCCTCATAGCCGGAAGACACCATATCATGGCCTGTGGATCTCTCTCAATTTGAATACCATTATTCAAAGGCGTCATATTTCGGAGGCACCATCTTCATAGCCCGAGAACATCATTTCATAGCCTGCGAATCTCTCATCAAACAATTCATGGCCGAGGACATCATGGTCCGAGGACGTCATCCCCAACCGTCTGAAGACAACTTTCATAATCTAGCGGGAACCTGCATCATGTTTAAATTTATGCCCAATATATGCTTGTAGTATTATTATTTGCAGGTAACCCGGCGAGCAACGGCTATCCCAGCAGGAGCGATCCCGCTGCAGTTCCTCAACTGTATAAAACCTAGCCTCTCTTGTGAACCGTTTATTCGCCAATCTCTATATATTATGTATGTTCTTGTAATTACTTAACCGATATACTTCACCGATGAATTCGGAACTACATACGACCTCATTCCTGTAAAACCATGGGTATGTAGGCAGCTCAGGAGACAGGGTGCGGCCTAAAACTCTCTAACCATTTCGCTCGGTCAAAATTGGCCATCATATCTTTACCCGACAACTCTTTCATCCTTTTCGGGTAAAGATGGGCAATTGTTGATACCCAATTTTTCCCAAAATATTTTTAAAATTTCATATATACCTTCAAATTCATGCATTAATAGCAATTGGTGTTTTTCCATAATTTTTCTGCATTTTTATAAATTTGTCCAACATTTTATTTCCAATAACTAATTACAATTGCATCACAATTGATTTCAAAAGCATTTCCTGATTTGATTTACAATTTATTGTCCTATTAAGAAAAAATTATGCCATAAATAGCCAAATTGGCACCTTTTGTCTATAATTACAATAACTTTGTAATTATAGCCAATGCATATAATTTTGTACTATTTTCTACCAGAAATTAGTCCTTTGTATTTTGAAATACCAAATAATCATTTTTTAATTATTTCCATGCCTAGAATTCTTTTTTTATTAGCAATTATGTCATAAATTATTTCGACTAATTTAATTCGGGTATTTAACAAATGGCGTATTTTTATTTCAATTATAGCCAGCCCAAATACCTTATTACTTTGGCCCAAAGACACATAAGCCCAAACCTAAATCTTACCTGACCCAACACCTATTAAATCTAAATGATCAACGACTATTCTTGCCTTAATTAACTTAACACCACTACCCCCTCCCCCCAAACCCCTCATTTTCCTCACACACCGCCGTCACACTTCACCCATCTCTCTCAAATCCCCTCTACCCTAACCCTAGATTCCCCTCGACGTTAATAATTGTGGCTCACCACCGCTCCTAGCCCTAATGGCTGTCCTATGGCCGGGATTCTTGTTGTCTTGAGGTCCTCAAGGGGACCAGTGGACATTCACCCTCCCTTGGGTCCGTGCTTACCATTCTCAGGCCGCCATGGCTTGATTGAGTAAGATATTTCTATTTTTCGGATAAACCTATGGTTTCTAAGCCAGAATCTCTTTATCTCTAGGTTGTTCTTCTCTAAAACCCTATTTTTATATCTTGACTCGTTAGATCAGTAACAGATCTAAGAGTATTTTGAGTTATTTTACTGATTTCCATGACAATATTTCTGATCTTTTGAATACGTCTCTTCGTCTCCATAACTAGCGTTTCTTAACCCCTTTTTGAGAACGACTTTTCCTTTGATTTTAAGTGTTATTCTATAATATTTACTATGTTTAAACGGTTTATTTAGGTTTTCCCTTTAACCTTATTAACTGTGTTAAAACCCCTAATTTCTTGGCTTAGTTCTGGGTTCTGAGTCTATTTGATTTGTATGCATGTCTGTTTCTCATGAATATGTTCTGAATTTCCGTGATTTTTACCCCGTTATGTGCATTAAGGCTTTTGATTTTGATTCTCCCTTCCTATACTATGTTTATTCTAGAAGTTTGTAGTAATTTCTTTTAATCAGTGTTATTTTGTTTGAATCCCTAATTTCTTGTAATTGATACCCTTTACTGGTTTCCTGTGATTGATGCCCTTTAAAGATTTCTGACTTCTAAATTATTTTCATGCCTTATTATGTTGTTGACTATACTTTTAATTGATTTTGATGTTATTTCCTTAATTAGAACTTTATGTACCTAGCCTTAATTGCTTACTCTATACCTGTATTGTGTTTGAATTATTTCCTTAGTTGTATTTCAACAATATATGATCTCCTTCCTTATTTGTTACCAGTATTTTACCTTTTGAAGTTAACTCCCTTAATTGAGGGAGTACTTGCACTTAGTTTTACACTAATTGATTCTGAGTTCTTCAATTACTGAAAAAATTGATTCTTGCCTTATTTTCCTAGCTTTCAAACTACTACATATATTGCTCTCTTCTACTCTCATTAGACTCAGACACACGAACTCACATTAGTTCACATCTATCATACACTCAAAAGCTCTTTTGCTTTCTTTATTACTTTCTATTGTTACTAAATTAGCGGGCTGCAAGCCAAGGCTAATTATTGCACTCTCATGCTCTTCACTTTGTGTTTACTTTTTTTTATTGGTATGTTATGATTTTAAATTAAAGCTCCCAAACCAATGTGTTTCCTACTGCTTCAATTTATCATATTCCTGATCTGCTTATGTCTATTGTTTTGTTGTTCGGCATGTAACTGACCTGTTTACATTATTGCTTCACCCAACATGTTAGTTATATCCTACCCGTTTTAGGATCAGCATGTTTACTTCCCTTGTAGTCTGTCTTAGTGTGACTCTACTCAATTTTTCAATGCTTGTCTATTTGTTGTCAAGTTCTGGCATGCACCTATTTTTGCAAAACTGATTTGTTACCTAAGTTGTCTGATTCGATGTTTAACTCTGTTCTCAGCTTTTTGTTCTAGAATTCATACTGTGTTGGTACCATTAGAAATCCCTTAATCACATAAACCCCTACAACACCTCTATGTTTCTGCCTGTTATGTGTTCACTATACATGCCCTATGTGTCCCCACATCCCAACTTCCCTGTGTGAAAGTCTATTGTTAAGCAATGTTGAATCTGATTGTTATATGGTTGATCTCCTATTTTTTTGACTACACTGTTCTTGTTCAAACTATTTTGCTATTAAACAACTCCAATTTTATAAGACTTCTTCACTCAACTGAGTCTTCTCAATACCGTTTTATACCAAAGTATTTCAAAAAACTATGTCAAGCACTCTCACTCTACTTTTAGGACCTTAAGTTTTGTCCCTCTAGTGTATGAATGCTCTGGGATTTCTGTGAGATCCGTCTAAACTCTGATACACTGGAGCTGGCTCTTCCACACCGCACTTACTCATTTCTGGTTATGAAATCTGGGAGTGAACACCGCCCGGGATCTTTGAGGTCCTTAGGGAACTCTGACACACCCAAACATAAGAAAGGCTAGGACTTTGGCATATGAGGCTATGTACAGTTTGGAACATTTGGACCTACTTCAGGTTCCCTATAGTTTAGCGTCTTCTTTTCCTTTATCTATTTATGTAATTTATTCAGTTGGTCAGCAATAATTATTTTTAAATAGATATTGGGGTTGGCTAGTGAAATGAGAAGGGTAGTTATATATTCTATCATTGGGTAGAAATAACGCATTAAGATTTTACATTCCCTATATCTGCATTAGAATCCATGCTTAGGACAAACATATTCATTCAAAGCATGCCAAACATGCATTAGATATCATGTCTTTAAGGCTTTTCATGGTGACTGCTTCAATGCACATCATGTCCTTAATTTATGCTTATGCCTACCACTTAGAAATCCTACTCCTATGATAATAAAGTTAATATAAAATTGTTACTCCTGTGCATTCAAAATCATGTTTTTTTAGCTCTTTGTGCATTCTGAAATCATGCTTTAGGAATTTTGTGCATTCTGAAATCTGCATTTTATATGTGCATATTAGATACCATGCTCTAGGACTCTATTGCATTTTCTTAACCACGCCTAGTTTAACCAACTAATTGATGAAAAAGGTATAACACAATCTCACATATGATTATCCTATTTTAGATCAATTTGGTAACAATAACCGCATTTTCGTAACACCTAGAACATCATGCTTTTAGGTAAAACAACTTCTGAATTTTCTAAAGGTTAACATTCTTAAAATTCAATAGGCAAACTAATTAGGCCCCTACTTCTGAGTTTAAACAAAATAAAGTTGCATATTTTTGTGCATGGGTACTCACTTAGAATCCTTCTTAGGATCCTGTCTAATAAAACTTCTTCTTGTTTGTGTTTGAGACGTGTTGATTATGTGCATTACTTGTGGAGGTAAACCTGGGCCTCATAACTGCTTTACTGGATTTATCTGATTAGTCCTATTTGTTCTTTCCTGTCACTTAGAATTTTATCCTTTCAAAACTTTAGGGGTCTGTCTAGAACTACCTATATCTAGAGTACTTAAATTCCTCCAGGACAACAAGGAAGGGACGGGTAACAACACACATAGAGATCGCTAAATAAACTCACTTAATAACCATTAAGGGGTGGGGTAAAGGGTAGATATGGATATGATGATTGGCGCACTAATACCACGTGTAGTTCCTCACTGAGGAGTGATTATCGGGCATTTCATTGATTTGATCCTATAGGATAAACAACTTAGGGATCCCCTATCCCCTACATATGTGTGCTTCTATTGCGAATTCTTTAAAACCGTTACTTGTTCCGATGTGTATACTTTGACTGCTTATTTGCTACTTGCTTAAATTCACAAAGTTCGTTTGGCCGGGAACAACAGTTGTGGACTTTGAGGGGTTCCTAACACCTTCCCCTTGGATTAATTTGAATCCCTTGCCCAATCCCAAAAGGAATTGAGTTGTCCCAATAACGTTAAAAACCCTGACCGATCCGAAATGAGAGGAATGGGGGGGGTGGGGGGGGCACAATTAGTAAATGATAAAAATGATTTTTATGCATAAAAATGATGAAAACTAATTACTCAATATTTTAAAAATACAATGAGCCATTTTCTGGTAAAATAATGCAATAATGTACGCATGGGCTATAATTTCAAAGTTATTGTAATTGTAACCCAAAAATGTAAATGTGGCCATTTGTGCAAGTAGTTAAAGCTTAGTATAAATATAAATAGTAGAATTATGTCATAAAATTGTTATAAAAATATTTATGATGCAATCAATAATTATTTATTTAAATAAAATATTTTGATAAATTAATTTTAAAAAATGCAGGAGTTAGGGAAAATTATCAATTGATGCTAATGCATAGTTTTGAAGGTATTTATGCAATTAAAAAAATATTATAGGAAAAAAAAAGGTATCAACATGGTTCTGGTGTGAGCACTGCCCGGGGTCCCTGGGCCATTGAGAACTTTGACATACTAGAAACCCAATTTTATGTGCCATGAATGGATCACTATTATGCTCCAAAGTTGTTATGTTGGAAGTCCTAGTTCCCAGGTTTATATTCGGCCTATGAAGGCTCCATATAGTGTAATGGATACTATTATGTAATTTATTCATTATGGGTTGTAATAATTTTTATAATAAAAAATTTGGGGTTGATTAGAGAAAGCTGGGGGTTTCCTTCTATTTTTTTGTTAGACTTGGGTAGAAATCCTGCCTATAGGTTTAATTATGTCGATCAAGTCCTGTGATTGCTATTACTTGTTTAAAGATCCTACCTATAGAAATTTCTTGATTGTTTAGTTCTCTACTTTTTCGATTACATATTAGAGATACTATTTGTCACGACCCAAAATCCTACACAGGTCGTGATGGCGCCGAACACCGGAGTTAGGTAAGCCAACAGTTGTTTACTAGTAAGGTTATCCTTATTAGACATACGAACCCCACATATTCCCAAAAATTTAACCTTAGATCATTTCAATAAAAGCGGAAACATTAACCAACTTAAGCAAATACAGCTACAATGATCATGAACCAATATATACAATCCCAAAATATAGAGTCTACTTTGTGCGTGCTAGGAACTAGTGTTACAATTAAACATGCGAACTAGTAGAATATACAAAAGATGATACAAATTGTACTGCTGTCTGAAAGAAGTAGACATAAATAAACAAAAGATAACTCCATAGTACTGCTGAGAATCGCCAAGGGAGGCAGCTCACTGTAGAGTCAGGTCCCGAATATACATCAAGCTCAAGTCGGATAACCAGAAGCACCAGCCACAGAACCTGTACAATTAAGTACAGAAGTGCAGCATGAGTACATAAATATATATGTACCTAGTGAGTATCCCGCCTAACCTCGAAGAGGTAGTGACGAGAGGTTGACATGACACTCACTAAGGTCCAACAGTATAATTTAACGGAATATAATAGAAACGGTGGGCATGTAAAGACAGTGAAGCAACAAGTATATATGTAAGGTACATAAATCCAAGAAGAATATTAGGAATGAATAAAACAATTACCACTTCACCTTTTTCCCAAATATCTATCAGATCAATATCCATGAATTTAGTAGCAAATAAATCATACGCATGCACGGTAAGGACAGCCGGCCGGAGTCATAAGATAGTCATGCCCGTGCACTGCCGAGGATCGAACGACCCGTACCAAAAGTGCACCTCTCCACAAAGTACACACATCTATGCACTGCCGAGGATCGAACGGCCCGTACCAAAAGTGCATATCTCAATCCTCTCTATGCACTGCTGAGGATCGAACGACACGTAGCAAAAGTGCATCCCTCAATCCTCTCTATGCACTGCCGAGGATGAAACAGCACGTACCAAAAGTGCATCTCTCAATCATCTCTATGCACTGCCGATGATCGAACGGCCCGTACCAAAAGTGTATCCCTCAATCCGCCCTGGCGTACGACCCGTTCCCATAAGAGTGGGGTAAATCACACTCGGCTCGCGGAATGTAAATTGCGAAGCGACCACATGCACACACATTATTCATTTTAAAAGAGAATACTTTTCAGTGAACAATTTCTTATAAGTTTTTCTCAAATTCCTTAACTTCGGGGAAATAAGCAACAAGTAGAGTTAATTAATTAAGCATATAGTTCATATCAAGTAAAACACAAGGCATGATGTGGTCCTAACTACCCAGACATAATAGTAATAATCGTAAGTACAGACTCTCGTCACTTTCTACGTACGTAGCCCACTCAAATTATCACATGTAGCATTTAAATCACCTAGGGGGGTAATTTTCCCCTTACAAGGTTAGAAAGGAGACACACCTTGCGTCAAATTTACTCCTGGGACCGAGAACGCGCCCGAAACTCTGAACTCTACACCCGAGGACCCGAAACTAGCCAAATGTTTTACAAATACATTAATTCATATTCAAAGCATGGAATTCTCCTATTACTTAGCCAAATTACCCATTATTGAAGAAAATCTAAAATCCGACCCCGGGCCCGCATGCTCGGATTCCAATAATTCTCGAAGGAAACACTCACCCAAAGCCTAAGGATCATTAATATACAATTTTTTTACTTGGTTCCATAGCTAATTTACGGGTAAATTCTAAAATTATCGAAAGCCCTAAGTTACTACACAATTCTTTATTTTTCACTAATTATGTGATTAAACTTAACTTGGAATTCATGCATGAAGCCAATATTAGAGTTGAATTTACTCACCTTCAATAACCAAGTCGTTTGCCCTCTCTAAAACGGTGGAAATCGCCCGAAGGAAGAAGAAGAAGATGAAAAAAATAAATTAAAACCCCGTGTATAAAAACACACTGTCTGAATAGTGTTTTCAAACCTACGAGCAAAGGCTCGCACCTGCAGAAATGGACTAGGGAGCATGGCCCTGCACATGCGGAGTGGAGATAGAACCTGCGACTCTGCTCCTGGAGAACTTTGCCCACACCTACGAGAGTTGGCCTGACCACTAGGGGGGTAACACTTGCGAGACTGGGACCGCAGGAGCGGTCTCGCACCTGCGACTGGTCAACCGACCTGCAGTCACACCAGAACAGGTGCACCAGTAGCTATTTCGACTGGTTTTGGCCTCGTGTGGTGTCGGGGAGACACCTGGCCCACCCAAGCCCCCGTCCAAATATACCAACAAGTCCCAAATCGTAATAGGGACTCGCTCGAGCCTTCAGAACACCCAAACAATGCTAAAACTAAAAATCACACCGCAAAACCCCAAGAACCAAACATAGGAACTTTAAGTTTTCTAGGCTTCGCTAACGACGCGCCGAACCAACCTATACTACTCGGAATGACACAAAATTTTGCAGGCAATTCATAAATGACATAACGGATCTATTCCCGGTCTTGGAATTCCGTATGGACCTAAATAACACAAAAACACACCCCAAACCACAATAGGAACTTAAGGAGCTTTTTATTTCAATATTGGGCGCTGAAACGCTCCCCGTTCATCAGAAACCCATTCCGAACATACGCCCAGGTTCGAAATCATCACACAAAGCTACCAGAACAGACGAAACTGGTTTTCGAGGTCATTTATCCAAAATGTTGACCGAAGTCAAACTTGGCCTTAAAGGCCAACCTTAAGGAACCAAATGTACCTATCGCACTCTAAACACCTTCGAATCCTGGACCACCAGTCCTTGCATGTCATAAATCATAATAAGCCATTATGGGAAGTTTCATTAAGGGAAGGGGGTCCGATAACGCAAAACGACCGATCGGGTCGTTACACTCTCCACCTCTTAAACAAACATTCATCCTCGAACGGGACTAGAATCATACATGAAGTGCTGAATATGTGTGGATATCTGCTCCGCATGCCCTCCTCGGACTCCCAGGTCGCCTCCTCAACTTGTTGGCCCTTCCACTGGACCTTTACGGCAGAAACTCTCTTGGACCTCAACTGGCGGTCCTGTTTATCAACAATAGCAACCGACTCCTCCTCATATCCCAACCTTTAATCCAACTGAATAGAGATGAAATATACCACGTGAGAGAAGTCCGCGTCGTACCTCCGGAGCATGGATACATGAAAAACTGGATGAACTCCTGTAAACGGGGAGGCAAGGCCAGCTCATAAGCAACATCCCCAAGTCGCTTCAACACCTCGAAGGGATCTATGAACCTCGGGCTCAACTTGCTCTTCTTCCCAAACCTCGTAATACCTTTCATAAGAGAGACTTTCAACAGGACCCTATCTCCCTCCATAAATGATATATCACCCGCCCTTTGATCCGCATAACTCTTTTGCCTGGACTGTGATGTACGAAGCCTCTCCTAAATCAGTTTCACTTTCTCTAAACCATTCCTCACCAGGTCGGTGCCATATAACTTAGCCTCACAAGGCTCAAACCACCCGATAGGAGAACGACATCGCCGATCATGCAACGCCTCAAATGGTGCCATCTCAATGCTGGACTGATAACTATTATTATAAGCAAACTCGGCCAAACGCAAGAACTAGTCCCACTGACCTCCGAAGTGAATCACACATGACCTGAGCGTGTCTCCAATTTATGAATTGTACGCTCCGACTGACTATCAGTCTGAGGGTGAAATGTCGTGATGAGATCTATCTGGGTACCCATCTCACTATGCAGTGCTCTCCAGAAGTGCAAGGTGAACTGAGGACCTCGATCTGATATGATGGACCTCGGCACACCATGCTACCGGACTATCTCCCGAATGTAGATCTGGGCCAACCTCTCAGAAGTATAAGCAGTAGCTACTGGAATGAAATGCGCCGATTTGGTCAACCTATTCACAATGACCCAAACCTTATCAACCTTCCGCAAGGTACGAGGCAAACCAAGCACGAAGTCCATATTGATGCGCTCCCATTTCCACTCAGGAATGGGCATCTGCTGAAGTAGGCCTCCTGGCCTCTGGTGCTCATAATTCATCTACTGGCAATTAAGACACCTAGTCACAAACTCCACAATGTCCTTCTTCATCCGCCTTCACCAGTAATGCTGCTTCAAGTCATGCTATATTTTTGTAGCACCAGGATGAATAGAATATCGAGAATTGTGTGCTCTCTAGAATCCTCTCCCTCAGGCCATCAACATTAGGAACACATAAGCGGCCCTGAAGTCTCAGAACACCATCCTCACCAATAGTAGCCTCCTTGGCCCTACCCTGAACCACTGTCTCCTGAAGCTCTGTTAAGCACGGATCATAGAACTGTCGGGCCTTAATCTCCCCTATTAACAAAGACTGAGAAACCAATGTGCTAAAACTCGATGAGGCTCTGAAAGTTCTATCTCACCAGGCGATTGTCTAAGGACTCAATGTCCAAGGCTAGATGTCTCTCCTATGCTGCAATATAAACCAAGCTACCCATACTCTGCGCCTTCATGCTCAAAGAATCTGCTACTAGATTTGCCTTGCCCGGGTGATAAATAATGGTTATATTATAATCCTTTAACAACTCAAGCCATATGTGCTACCTCAAATTAAGATCCTTATGCTTGAACAAGTGCTGCAAGCTACGGTGGTCTGTATAAACCTCATAGGACACTCCATACAAGTAGTGCCTCCAAATCTTAAGAGTATGAACAATCGCAACAACTCCAAATCGTGCACAGGGTAATTCTTCTAATGAACTTTCAGCTGGCGCTAAGCATGAGCAATAACTCTCCCGTCCTGCATCAGTACACACCTCAAGCCAATGCACGAAGCGTCACAATACACTATATACATCCCAGAACCGGAAGGCAATACTAGAACTGGTGCTGAGGTCAATGTCGTCCTGAGCTTGTGAAATCTCACCTCACACTCGTCGGACCATCTAAATGGGGAATTCTTTTGAGTCAATCTAGTCAATGGACCTACAATAGAAGAGAACCCCTCCACAAATCGGCGATAATAACCTGCTAGGCCAAAAAAGATCCTGATCTCTGTAGCTTAAGTAGGACGCGACCAACTCTAAACTGCCTCGATCTTCTGAAGACCAACATTGATACTCTCTCCGGACACCACGTGCCCCAAATCTGCCACGAAATCCAACCAGAAATCACACTTGGAGAACTTAGCATATAGCTTCTATTCTCGCAAAGTCTGAAGCACAACTCTCAACTGCTGCTCGTGCTCCCCCAGGCTACGTGAGTAAATCAAAATGTCATCAATGAAGACAATGACAAAGGAAGAAATATACGGCCTGAACACCATATTCATCAAGTTCATGAATGCTGCTGGGGCATTAGTCAAGCCAAAGGACATCACCAGGAACTCATAATGGCCATATCTCGTACGAAAGGCAGTCTTCGAAACATCTGAAGCCCAAATCCTCAACTGATGATACCCCAATTTTAAATAAAACTTAGAAAACACACGAGCACCCTGCAACTGGTCAAGAAAATCATTGATACGTGGCAAAGGATACTTGTTCTTAATAGTAACCTTGTTCAACTGGTTGTAATTAATACACATCCGCATAGACCCATCTTTCTTCTTCACAAATAGAACTGGAGCACCCCATGGTAATACACTCGGCCTGATGAACCCCTTAGCTAACAACTCCTCAAGCTGCTCATTGAACTCTTTTAGAGCCATACGGTACAGAGGAATAGATATAGGCTGGGTGTCTGGAGCTAAATCAATGAAGAAATAAATATCACGGTCCGGAGGCATGCCCGGAAGATCCGAACGAAATACATCAGCAAACTCTCGAACAACTGGCATAAAATCAATCGTCGGAGACCCGGTGGTGGTGTCCGCACATAATAAAAATAGGCTAGACAACACTTCTCGACCATATGTCGAGCCTTCAAGAATGAACTAACCTAGCTGGCTGTACTAACTGAGGAACCTCTCCACTGCAGCCTAGGCGTCTCGGGCATAGCCAAGGTAACTGTCTTGGCATGGAAATCTAGCACAGCATGATAAGGAGATAGCCAATCCATGCGTAAAATAATCTCAAAATCAACCATGTCGAGCAATAAGATATTTTCTCGAGTCTCGAACCCACAAAATCAAATTACACAGGACCAGCAAATCTGGTCTACAACCACAGAATCGCCTACAGGAGTGGATACATAAATAAGTGACCCCAAGGACTCACGAGGGACATCCAGAAAATGAGGAAATAATATCGAAACATATGAATAAATGGATACTGGATCAAATAACACCGATGCCTCTCTACCACATAATGAAATAATACTTGTGATCACGACGTGTGAGGCCACTGCATCTGATCTGGCCGGAATGGACTAGAATCTGGCTGAAGTACAGGAAGACTGAGCTCCACCAGAGTGAACAGGAGCTTCCTGACCTCCCCCTGACTGGCCTCCACCTCTAGGACGACCCCTGCCGACCTGTCCTCCACCTCCAAGTGGTCGGACTGCTGATTCCGGAACCATCAGCTGGTAACCCTGCTGCACAACCTTGCCCCGAAACCTGGGACACTGCCTCATCATATGACCTGGCTCTCCATATTTATAACAACTCCTAGGTAGCATAGTCTGCTGCCCCAAAGAAGAACCCTGAATGGCTGGAGGGCGATGAGACCCCTCTGACATAGCACTGAAATAGGGGTCAAAGGGTCTCGGATGACTGGGATAACCACTGTGTGAACTCTTAATGGCTGTAGGATGGTAGGAATGCTCTGGCATGGTGCTGAAATGAGGCATTGCTGGAACACCTCGGGGAGGTGGCGGAGGTGTTGAATATAAAGGCCTGCTGGGATGACTATTTCTATACTGACCCCTGCCCCTAGCTGGGGTACCTCTGAAATCTCCGGAGAATTTAGCCCTCTTATCCTGCTGCCCCTTCTCCCTGCTCATCGACCGATAGCCCTCGATCCTGCGAGCAATCTATACCACGACTTGATAAGGGGTACCCATCTCCACCTCTCGGGCCATGGTGGCCCTAATAGCTGGATGTAACCCCGCCAAAAATCTCTGCACTCTCTCAGCATCGGTATGCAATATCATAAGTGGCGAGACAACTCTAAAAATCTAGCTTCATAATCTGTCACTAACATCTCCCCTTACTCTAGCCGCTCAAACTAGTACCACAACTCTTTACTCTCAGAGGGTGGGATATATCTATCTAGAAACATTTGCGTGAACTTCTCCCAAGTGACAGGAGGAGAATCTGCTAGCCTGTTGAGAATATATGACTGCCACCACCTACGAGCTCTACCCTCCAACTAGAAGGTAGTGGAATCCACTCCATGGGACTCTAGTATCCTCATGGTGTGCAGTCTATCCCTGCACCTATCCACAAAATCCTGGGCGTCCTCGCTCACCCCCAAAGAATGGAGGGCGCAATCGGGTCCATCTATCCAATAACTTATGCACATCGTCGTTCGCAGCTGGTCTAGGCTCAGGTGCTACTGCAACAGGCTGGAGCCCACCCACGGGCAGTGTATCTAGGGTATGATGTAATGCCGCTGTCTGTCCTACAGCCACGGCAGTAGGGGTTTGGACTCCATGTGCCGCCTGAAAAGTTGCAGGATCAGCTAGAAATAAAACAGCCTGGGACATAGTGTCCATAAATCTCATCATACGGCCCATTAATGCCTGGAAGCCTGGCGCTGTCATAAAGTCTACTTGTGCAGGATCTGCTGGAGGCACCTCATCTTTCTCCTCTATAATAAGGTCCTCTAGTAGCAAGACCTGAATAGCTCTGGGACGCCTTCATCCCCTACCATAGGCCGGTGCCCTCCACTGACCTCTGTCAGCGGGGTTAGCGTCCCTTCCCGGGTCTGGAACGTCAGATGCACGTGTCCTCACCATCTGTGAGAGAATAGAAGAATGAATTTACTAAATCATCGACTGTACGATAGAATAAGAACAAGGAGAGGTTTCCTAACACCCTATAGCCTCCCAAAGATAAGTACATACGTCTTCGTACCTATCCACAAGACTCTACTGGGTTTTCCCGTGACTCGTGAAACTTACGGAGCCTAGTGCTCTGATACCATGTTGTCACGACCAAAAATACAACATAGGTCGTGATGGCGCCCAACACTGGAGTCAGGAAAGCCAACATTTGTTTACTCGTAAGGTTATCCTTATTAGACATACCAACCCCACATATTCCCAAAATTTTAAGCTTAGATCATTTAAATAAAATCGGAAACATTAACCAACTTAAGTAAATACAACAACAATGATCATGAACCAATATATACAGTCTCAAAATATAGAGTCCTCTATGTGCGTGCCACGAACTAGTGTCAGAAGTCAACATGCGAACTAGTAGAATATACAAAAGATGATACAAATTGTACTACTGTCTGAAAGAAGTAGACAGAAATAAATAAAAGATAACTCCATAGGCAGCTCAGCGTTGAGTCAGGTCCAGAATATAAGTCAAGATCCTGTTGGATAACCAGAAGCACCAGCCTCAGAACATGTACAATTAAGTACAGAAGTGCAGTATGGGTACAAAAATATATATGTACCCAATGATTACCCCGCCTAACCTCGAAGAGGTAGTGATTTGAGATCGACATCACACTCACTAAGGTCCAACAATATAATTTAACAAAATATAAGAGGAACGGTGGGCATACAAAGACAATGAAGCAACAAGTATATATGTAAGGTACTGAAATCCAAGAAGAATACTGGGAATGAATAATACAATTACCACTTCAACTTTTTCCCAAATATCTGTCAGATCAATATCCATAAATTTAGTAGCAAATAAATCATACACATGCAGGGTAAGGAAAACCGGTCGGAGTCATAAGATAGTCATGCCCGTGCACTGCCTAGGATCGAACGGCCTATACCAAAAGTGAACCTCTGCACAAAGTACTCACATCTATGCACTGCCGAGGATCGAACGGCCCGTACCAAAAGTGCATATCTCAATCCTCTCTATGCACTGCTGAGGATCGAACGACACGTAGAAAAAGTGCATCCCTCAATCCTCTCTATGCACTGCCGAGGATGAAACAGCGCGTACCAAAAGTGCATCTCTCAATCCTCTCTATGCACTGCCCAGAATCGAATGGCCCGTACAAAAGTGCATCCCTCAATCCGCCATGGCTTACATACCGTTCCCATAGGAGTGGAGGAAACCACACTCTGCTCGCGGAATGTAGATTGCGAAGCGGCCACGTGCACATACATTATTCCTTTAAAAGAGAATACTTTTCAGTGAACAATTTCTTACATGTTTTTCTCAAATTCCTTGACTTCGGGAAAATAAGCAACATGTAACGTTAATTCATTAAGCATATAGTTCATATCAAGTAAAACACAAGGCATGATGTGGGCCTAACTACCCCGACATGATAGTAATAGTCTCTACGTACGGACTCTCATCACTTTGTAATTACGTAGCCCTCACAAATTATCACATATAGCATTTAAGTCACCTAGGGGGATAATTTCCCCCTTACAAGTTAGAAAGGACACTCACCTTGCGTCGAATTTACTCCCCGAACCGAGAACGCGCCCGAAACTCCAAACTCTACACCCGAGTACTCGAATCTAGCTAAATGTTATCAAATACATTAATTCATATTCAAAGCATGGAATTCTCCTATTACTTAGGAAAACTCACTATTCTTGAAGAAAATCTAAACTCCGACCCCAGGCCCGCATGCTCGGATTCCGATAATTCTCGAAGGAAACACTCACCCAAAGCCTAAGGATCATTAATATAAGATTTTCATGCATGAAGCCAATATTAGAGGAGAATTTACTCACCTTCAATAACCAACTCGTTTGCCCCTCTAGAATGGTTGAAACCGCCCCAAGGAAGAAGAAAAAAATAAGAAAAATGAATAAAAAACCCGTGTATAAAAACACACTGTCTGAACAGTGTTTTCGCACCTGTGGCTCGAGGACCGCACCTGCGAGGAAAGGCTTGCACCTACAAAAATGGACTAGGGAGCCTGGGCCCGGACATGCGGAGTGGAGACCACACCTGCGACTCCGCTCCTGCGGAACTTTTCCCAGACCTGCGAGTGGCATAACAGCTGGGGGTCGTACCTATGAAGCCAGCGGTCCCGCACGTTTGATTGATAAATCGCACCTGCGGCCACAGCAGAACAGGTGCACCAGCAACTACTTCAGCTACTTTTTGGCCTCGTGTGGTGTCCGGGAGGCACCTGGGCCCATCTGAGCCCCCGTCCAAATATACCAACAAGTCCCAAATCATAATACGGACTCGCTTGAACCTTCAGAACACCCAAAATAACACCAAAACTCAAAATCACACCTCAAAACCCCAAGAACTAAACTTAGGAACTTTAAGTTTTCTAGGCTTCGCTAAGGACGCGTTGAACCTACCTATACTTCTCATAAATGACATAAGGGAAACATTCCCAGTCTCGGAATTCCGTTCGGACCTCGATAACACAAAATCACGTCCCAAACCACAATAGGAACTTAAGGAGCTTCTTATTTCAATATTGGGCGTCGAAATGCTCCCGGGTCATCAGAAACCCATTCCGAACATACGCCCAGGCTCGAAATCATCACACAAAGCTACCGGAATCGATGCAACTCAATTGCGAGGTCGTTTACCCAAAATGTTGGCCGAAGTAAAACTTAGCCTTAAAGGCCAACCTTAAGGAACCAAATGTTCCTATAGCACTCTAAACACCTTCGAATCCCGGACCACCAGCCCCTGCAAGTCATAAATAATAATAATAATAAGGCGCTATGGGAAGTTACATTAGGGGAACGGGATCCGATAACGCAATATGACCGGTCGGATTATTACACTGTTTATTGGCTTTTTCGTTAATTTTTCGCTAGAAATCATGTTCCTAGGATCCACTCATATTTTAGTGACCATGTATATATGATTCTTTTTGTTTGAAATAGTAACCTTTGTAGCAATCGTCTTAAAATTTTGCCTATATACGATTAATAGATATCATGATTATAGGAAATAAAAATCAGTTTAAACCTAGAAATAACGCCTATAGGATTTAGACTAATACATATCATGCCTATAAGGTGAAATCAGTTTTCAAACTTAGAAATCCTGTCTATAGGAGTTTAAATCAAGTCAATAATTAGAAATCATGCCTATATGAGTTTAAATCAATTCTGCAATTAGAATATAGGATCTAAAATGGATAAAAATTTGTCTTTATGAGTTAAAATAAGTATAGCTAGAAAATATGTTATAGGTATATAATTAATAAACTTGTAGAAACCATGCCTATAGAATTCCGTTAATCAGTTCTGAGTTTGACCAATTCTGGCTATGACTTAGGCTAATCTATAGGGATTGCTAATCATTCTGGACCATAAGCAATTGTGACATCTTGCTACCTGGAAGTGCCCAGGTTCATGCATAATAAAATCAATAGGCAAACAAATAGGTCTCAATGATCGCTTTAATAAAACTGCTTCTTTACATTATGTTTCTGCTAATATAGATATCCTGCCTATAGGATTCTAAAATTAACAAAGTATGTTGATTCAATTGCGTGCATTTGTTGCTTGTGTGTGGAGGTCAATGTGAGGCTTTATTTGTTTCCTTACATAAAAGTCCTATTTGTATTTTGTTTGTCGCCGAGATTTATCAATTTAAGCAACATAGGTCAGTCTAGAACCACCCTAAATAGAGGTCCTAGTACCTCCAAGGCCACAGGTAAGGGACGGGTAGTGCACGCATAAGGAACGAGTTAGAAGCTATTAGAACGCTTAGGTAACAACTGGAAGATAGTAATTGGGTAGTAAATGAGATGATAACCCATGCGCTAATGCTATGGGTAATACCCCAACTTGGGGAAGTTACAAAGTATTGCATTGAATGATCCTATATGCTAAAAAACCTATGATCCCCTTTAATCATGTTTAAAGGAACTTGTATTGTCCAAATTGTTTCCGTCCCCTTTTAGTCTAATTCACTTAATTTAAGTTCGACCGGGACCCACCGTTGTGGACCTCGAGGGATGCATAACACCTCCCCCCCCCCCCTCTGGNAGGTAATTTGATCCCTTACCTGATTTCTGGTGATGCAAACTGGTTTATGAGTTAATTGCTCTAGGTGACCTAATGCACCTTAATCCGTTAGGTGGAGATTCTTCCAATCCCTTACCCAATCCCAAAAAGAAGGAGTTGTCCCAAAAATGTTGAAACCCGTTTTCGCGAGAAAAAGGGAGCACGACATGAAGTCCTGGGGCTCCTTATGTCGCTCACCTCCGAAGACAAGAGAGTGAAGCCTGGTCCATCTATCCAATAGCTTATGCGGCTCGCGGGACCGCATCTGGTCTAGGCTCAAGTACAGTTGCTGCAAATGGCTAGGCTCTGCCTACGGGTAGTGCACCCGGGGTCTGATATACGGCAGTTTAATGTCCTGGAGCCTGGGTAGTAGGGGCCAATGCTCCCCCTCCAATTTGAGATGTGGCTGGGTCCGCTGGAAATATACCAGTCTGAGTCATAGTATCCATGAACCACAACATATGTTGTGTAACCTCTTGAAAGCCCAGTGCTGACATGAAATCTACCGAGGCTGGCTCCGCTGCAGGCACCACGCCTTGTTTGTCAACAGTGTGATCCTCTACTAGATCTGCCGGTGGTAAAGCTGAGGAAACACTAGAGCATCCTTGTCCCCTACCTCGGGCTAGTGCTCTTCTTTGGCCTCTACCTCGACCTCTAGCAACAAGGGGAGTAGCTCCTCCCGGATCATGAATATCTGACGTGTGCGTTCTCACCGTCTGTGAGAGAATAAGAGGAACACACTTAGTATAAAATCAATTGCATGATAGGAGATGAAGAAAAATAAGTTTCCTAACACCTTATAGCCTCTCGAAGAGAAGTACAGACGTCTCTGCACTGATTTGCAATACTCAATTGGTCCTGCTCATAACTTGTGAGACCTACGTGAACCTAGAGCTCTTATACCATGTTGTCACGATCCAATATCTCGTATTTTCCGTGATGGTACCCGACGTTATCGCTAGGCAAACCGACAACAAACTAATTCTGTGATGCTATTAAAGACTTGAAATAGTTGATTTTTAGTTTGTGCATAAGTAATAAGTAAGCCTTTAATAAAAATGAGAGATCAAGTTTTTTAAAGAAGTGAGATAACTAAGATAACCCAAAAACCATCACATGTTGACTAGCTTAAACTACCAAGACCTGGTGTCACAAGTGTATGAGCAACTAGTATAATATACAAAAGGGTTCTACGCTACTGTCTGTTATGAAGTAGACAAAAAAATACAAGCAAAAGAAGAGACTCTGACTGCTGTAGAACGGCTCGGAAGGTAAGGCACCGTGTAGTCTCATAGTAGTGGTCAAGTGTGAGCGCCGGATAGGTATCCAGATGCACTTGCCTCAAATCATGCATATGAAGTGCAAAAGTGTAGCGTGAATACATAAAGAACATGCACCCAGTAAGTATCTCGTCTAACCTCGAAGAAGTAGTGACGAGGGGTCGACTTGGACATTTACTATGTGCTAACAATAAAATGTCAAGATAATAACTAAGCATGCATTAAAAAAATACATCTGAAAACTCAATAACATGAATAATAATCAAACCTTTCGCTGATAGTAGATCCCAAGTTTATTTCCATCATTTAGAAAATTTATATCTAAAGTTAATGAAACAATATCAATCAATTGGTTCCAAAGATTTATCATGTGCAAATTATGTCGAGGTAGTACGACCTGATCCAACATAAAATATTTAAACTGTGCATTGCCGATGTTTGAACGACACGAACCATAAATGCATCTATCTGCTACCGAGGCATTCGACCCGCTCCACGAAAAGAAAAAATACGTTATAACAGCCATATAAGATTTATAAAGAGGCAATTAATTTAAAAAAAACTAATTCTCAAAATAATCAAGTGGCCCGTCCAAGAATTTAAGTAAGTGAAAGTTAGCCTTCTACCAATCCTTTATCAAGTTCCAACATGATTTAAGCAATTAAGTTAACAAGTATGGTGCAAAAATCGTAAATATAGCATGTTATGGGTCCTACACCACCCGAACATGATTATAATTAGTAGCTACGTACAGATTCTCATCATCTCGTGCATACATAGCCCCCAAAAATTGGAGCACATATTAACCAATTCACCTATGGGTTAATTCTCTCTTACAAGATAGAAAAGAGACTTATCTCGTCTCATAGCCTACTTTTCGGTCCAAGATTATCCGCAAACCTTTAATTTGGTGCCATAAGACTCGAAACTAGTCAAATGTTATATAAAATAATCAATACATGTTCAAAAGTTCATATCCTAACTATCAAAGTAATTTCCCAACCCTATTTGAAAATTTCCTTAATTTGCCCACGGGCCTATTTCGAAAATATTTGAAGAAAGTTGTTATCCATAACATTATGAACTCAAATATATAATTTTTACTAAATTCCATAGGAAATTACATGGTTAAATCCTATTTTTTATCAAAAACCTAGGTCTTCACCTAAACCCATGATTTTCATTAATTTACATGTTATAATATACCCATAAACTATGTATTTAACTCACATTGTGTAGAAATTACTTACCTCAAAGTGCTAGGTAAAACTCCTTCTACAAGGGCTCCAAAGTCACCAAGAGATGAAAGAAAATTAGCCAAAACAGCCTAAGTCCCTATTTTAAAAGATGATTCTGCCCAGGGGTCCTTATACGCGATCGAAATGGCTAAACTGAGGATCCCAGGAAAAAGGCTCTACGTGATCGCAAGAGGAACCATGCGAACGTGATGCATTGGGTCGGGAACGCGTAAGGCAATTAGGCAACATGCGGCCTGCCCAATGCGAACGCCAAGGCCAAAGGGCTCAGGTCTCCACGAACGCGGCCCTGCATATGCGAACGGGGAGGGAAGAAACCTCCAGTCCCCTAACCCTTCATAGCGAACGCGAGGGTCTGTCCACGTTCGCGATGAAGGAAACCAGATCAGAAAATCTGGTGTTTTCAACTTAACTCCGGCGGTCCAAAACACACCCTAGCCCCTCGGGACCTCGTCCAACTACACCAACAAGTCTATAAATATAATATAGACTTGCTCGAACTCTGGAAATGCGTAAAATAACAACAAAAATAAGAATCACACCCTAAAAGCAAATCGAATCAAAATATGAACTTCAAGTTTCCAAATCGCTCTAAACACGCCGAATCATGCTTTACCCGAAATAACACCTAATTTTGCGTGCAAATATTAAATCACCATACGGAACTATTCCCGATCTCGGAATCCCATTTAGACCTCGATAACACCAAAACCTAATCCAAACCAAATTTAAAGAACTTCAAAACCTTCAAAGAACCAAATTTTACTATTAGGCGCTGCAATGCTCCCGGGCCATCCAAAACACGATAACATACGCCCAAGTCCGAAATTATCATGTGAACCTATTGGAATAGGAAAATCCTAATACCAAGGTCGTTTACTCAAAATGTTAACCGAAGTCATACTTAGCCTTTTTATCCAACCTTAAGGAACTAAGTGTTCTGATTTCAATCCGACTCTTCCAAATCAGAACTAATCATCCCTGCAAGTCATAAAACAGTAAAAGCACATACAGGAAGTCTTATTTAAAAGAACGGGTTCTAAAAAGTAAAACGACCGGTCATGATTCGTTGAAGACAATAGATAAAGTCAGCAAGGCTGCCTTGAACTTGACAGTGTGGTTGGTTCTAATTGCGTGTTGTTTAGCTGGCTTCTTTGCTATGCCACAATCAAAAGTGCAGAAGTTTGATTATTTGATTATTTGGATTTGTGGTGCTCATACCCAAAATCAAAAGTGCAGAAGTTTTACACCATTTGATGCGCACATTGGGACAACATTTTACACGTCTTTACTTGGCCATTCTACCGATTTTTTTTATATTAAGTATGCATTAGTTCATTGTGATAGTTTGATGCATTTTCATGCTTTATACTCGTACATTTTGTGAGACACATTGACATCTTGTTTTTGATTTTTGATATTTATTAAAAACACCACCAAGCATCCAGCTTAGTGGAATGTTTCCTTTAAAAAAATGCTAATAGCTTTTTAAGTACTATTAAAACTATAATAGCAAAGGTTAAAATTGGCTACTTAACTTTTTTAACTAAAATTCCCTATACTTTTTGTTGTGGCTTCTGTAGCAAATACTTCACAAATCGAAGAACTATATTTGGACCAAGTCATACACATATGTACACTAAATTGATTTTGCTATCAAAATTTTTCGTCTTGCTCTATGCTTCACTTATTCGCAATCATATCATTTGCTCTATTATATCTATGGCTAAATTAAATAAATAAATAGAAGATAAGAAAAAAGTTAAAATAATGTAAAACAAATAGTATATTTAAAACCAAAAATTTTACCGTGAAAATTTAGCACCACTGTGAAACCAATATGTTTGCTAATTCAGGAACTGATTTACGGCTAACACGCATAAGCAGGAATATGGACACTTTATAGCCGACACTATATAGCCGCTCTCAATAGCTGAAAAATATATATTTTTGTACACTTTTTTGGCTACAGGAATGTAACTAATTTCTGGTGCGTGTTAAAAGTGATAATACTCCTTCACTACAAATAATGAGCCCATTTTATTAAGCACAAGATGTCATCTTACTATAGAGGCCCGATTCGGTATCACATATCAAATAATGTGGCACGCCAAGTCAAGTAATGTAACGACCCGGGCGGTCGTTTTGAGAGTATTAGCCTCGATCTCCTGTTTACTGCTTTTCTCGTGTTTTTTTCTGCTAACGAAACTTGTCGGGAGGTTCTGTAACGAAAGCTTAAGCTCTAGTATTTTTAACGTAGTTAGAATTGTGTGATGACGACTCCGGAATAGAGTTTCGCCGGTTTCGTTAGCTCCATTGGGTGAATTTAGACTTAGGAGTGTGTCCGAATTGTGTTTTCGATGGAGATTTGTAGCTAAATTAGGCTTGAAATGGCGAAAGTTGATTTTTTGGGAAGTTTGACTGGAAGTGAACTTTTTGATATCGAGATCGAATTTTGATCCCTAAAGTTGGAGTAGGTCCGTAATGTCGAATATGACTTATGTGCAAAACTTGAGGTAAATCGGACGTGGTTTGATAGGTTTCGGCATCAGTTGTAGAAGTTTGAAGTGTCAAAGTTTATTAAGATTGAACTGGAAGGTGATTCATGTTTTTGGTATTGTTTGATGTTATTTGAGGGCTCGACTAAGTTTATATAGTGTTTTAGTACTTGTTGGTATGTTTGGCTGAGCTCTCAGGGGCCTCAGGTTGATTTGGGATGCTTAACGAATCGAAATTGGACTCGTGTATATTGCTGAAGCTTTCAGGCTTCTGTTGTTTTGGCACCTGTGGTGGAGAGACCGAAGGTGCGGGATTACACATGTGTGAGGTCAAGCGCAGCATTGGATTTGGGATTTGTGGTCAGGAATTGCATGTGCGAGGGAAACGCCGCATCTGCGATGCCCGCATATGCTCTTGAGGACACGCAGGCGCGGAGAAGACGGCAGAAGCAGACATAAGTCCATAGGCGCACAATCATAGTTGCAGCCCTTTTATCGCAGAAGCGGACCCATCCCTCTTAAGTAATTTTCGCCCCTGCAAAGGAAATTCCGCAGGTGCGACTAGAAGCCCGCAGAAGCAAAATCGCTGGGCAGAAAAGGGCCTGGTTCGAGGGTTTTATCCCATTTTCAAATTTGGAACATTGAGAGCTCGGATTGGGGTAATAATTCAAGGATTTTCTTGAGAGAACTTTGAGGTAATGATTCTTAACTCGTTTATGGTTATATTCCACTAATCTAGAGTTAATTTCATCAATTAATTGAGGAATTTGGTTTAGAAATAAAATGGGAGAAGTTCTTCAACTAAGTTTTTGAGTTTTGATTTTGATTTTTATATCGAATTTGGACAATTTTTGTATGAGTGAACTTGTGAGTGAATGGGTGTTCATATTTTGTGACTTTTACCCAATTCCGAGACGTGGGCCCGAGGAAGCTTCTTAGAGCGATTTTCGAGATTTTTATTAAACTTTTAATTTCATTAATTGTCTTAGTATATTATAGTTATATTTATGATATGTAACTGTGTTTGGCTAGATTTGGGCCATTCTGAGTCGGATAATCGAGAAAAAGTCATTCTTACAGATTGATTGAGCTTGGATCGAGCGAAGTGGCTTGCCTAACCTTGTGTGGGGGATATCCCCTTAGGATTTGGTACTATCCTGATATACGAGCGTCGTTTACGTGAGGTGGTGAGTGCGTACACGAGCTGTTTATTATAAAAATCGATTTTTAATGAGTGGTAACCTGCTTTCATCTTATTGGGTTATA
Organism: Nicotiana knightiana; assembly: GCA_005239525.1. Lineage (NCBI taxonomy): Eukaryota > Viridiplantae > Streptophyta > Magnoliopsida > Solanales > Solanaceae > Nicotiana > Nicotiana knightiana. The sequence continues at coordinate 226,189 of ML439938.1, forward strand.
CCATAATGTATAGTTATCCTGTTTAGTATTATATGGCATGTCTAAGTACTTTAACTGCTTATTTGAACTCTGTGAAGCATGCGTAGTTGATTTCCTACTTTTTCCTTGATCTTTATCAGTCTTAACTGTAGAATTCTTGCTATTAACTATTATATTTATCTTTTTGAGATGTGTGTTTACTTTTGAGACTACGAGGCGGTACCTCCGGAGTTCTCCTTGCATATTTACTTTTGAGACTACGAGGCGGTACCCCAAGATTTTTCCCCGCACATTTAAATTCGAGACTGCGAGGCGGTACCTCAGGAGATCTCTTTGCATATTTACTTTGGGACTATGAGACGGTATCTCGGTAGATACCCTGCTACTTAACCCTGTAGGTTGTACTGCTATTTTGCTGTGTTTTTCTTTGTGTTAAATTTCAGTCTATTATTATATTACTACATTCTCCTGCTTTATTTATGATATACCAGTGGACCCTAACCTGACTTCGTCACTACTTGATCGAGGTTAGGCTTGACACTTACTGGGTACTGTTGTGGTGTACTCATGCTACTCTTCTGCTTCGACTTTGATCGTTATGGCTAGTACCAAGATCGAGTCCTAGATAAGCGGATCTAATTTTACCAGCCGGAACAGATGCACATGTTTTGTGTACAGACGTAGGTGCTTCTTATCAGCCACATCATCAATGAGCAGTCATAGTTTGGAGACTTCAAGGTATATCTGCCGTGTTCGCACACCTCGGAGTCCCCCTCTATTATCCCCTATGTCATTTACCTTCGGTACTTCTTTTGTTAGACTCTAATGTATAGAGGTACTAATTTCCTTTTGTAGCTTGTAACTTATGATGTTCCAAGTGTTGGAAATACTACGTATTACTAGAGTGTTGCTTACTGTACATGCTGAGCGTCATTGTTACCAGTTATTTGGCTACTTGTTGTAGTTAATTGTCAAGTTTTTACTTTCATTTTCATTACTTTCCACAATTTGTTAGGCTTACCTAGTCATAGAGACTTGATGCCGTCACGACGTTCTACGGGTGGGGGTTTTGGGTCGTGACAAGTAAAAGATCCAATAGGAGAATTCCACATGCAAAAATGACATGACATTCCCAATCAAATCAAATGCCAATAAAAATGTGCGATGTGCAAAAGTGATATATTCTCACCAATCAAATATGGCATTATAACAACAACAATTGTTACGGTCCATTTCCTCCATAGAGCATGATGGCGCCAAACACCGCCGTCAGGTAAACTAAAGGAAATGAATACAATAATCAATAGCTTTTTTCACTTTTTAAAGGAAATAATGAAATAAATACGCATAATATGGTTTAGAGATCATGATAAAATACGAACATCTTCGTCTAAATACAAAGTATGAACAAAATAATATGCTGAGTGTTATAATATCAATACAACCATAATAATTGTCTAAAATCCCCAAAATCTAGTGTCACAAGTACATGAGCGTCTACTAGAATATAGAAAACCACTAAAACTACTATCTAGAATGAAAAGTAGACAAAACACATTATATATAAATAAAGGCGACTTTCTGTGCTGCAGGCCGAGATATAGAAGGCATCTCACCACTAAGCCTCTAGCAAGTATGCATATGCGCCTATGTGACCCCCGATGTACCCGCCTTAGTACCTACATAATTAGTGCAGAAGTATAGAATGAGTACGTAAATCAACGCATACCTAGTAAGTATCTAGTCTAACCTCGAATAAGCAGTGGTATGTGGTCGACATCAGCACTTACTAGTGCTCCAATAATCAATGTACATAAATGAAAGTAGATAGGTAAAAGACATGACAAGTAGCAGCAAAAAAGATAAACATTTCAATAAAGGAACAGGTACAAATCTGTCAAGATATTCAGGTACGTACGGACTACCTATCAAGATATTTTAGATTACCCTATCAAGGGGAATGACTCGATCCCATAAGAATAGTATTATATGATAATGCCAAAGAAAACAACCCGATCCCATGAGACTATTGCTGAGGCGAACGACCTGATCCCGTAAGGGTATTGTTAAGGCGAACATGTAACGACCCGGTAAGTCATTTTAAGAGTTAGCCCCCTGATCCCGAATAACTTTTTTTCCCATGACTATTTTTACTTTTGGGACTTGTTGGAACACTGAGTGGTGAAATTCGGAGAGTTTTTTGACACATAGTCCTTATATGTGAGTTTAAGCTTTAGAAATCGGACCGTAGTTGGAACTATGGGAAGAAGGGTCCGGAATGGGATTCCTTTGACTCCGTTAGCTCTGTTGGGTGATTCTGGAGTTAGGAGCGTGTCCGAAATATGCTTTCAAGGTCTGTAGTATATTTAGGCTTGAAATGGCGAAGGTTAGAATTTCGGCGATTTCGGCCGATAGGTGGAATTTTGATATCGGGCTCGGAAAGGAATTACGAGAGTGGCTGTAGGTCCGTTGTATCATTTGTGACCTATGTGTAAAATTTAGGTCATTCAGACTAGTTTTGATGTGTTTCGGCATCGGTTGTAGATTTTGTAAATTTCATAAGTTCTTAGGCTTGAATCCATATAGAATTGGTGAATTTGGTGTTACGTGATGTGTTTTGGAGGCTCGACTAAGCTTGGATAAGGTATTAGGACTGGCTGGTAAGTTTGGTTGAGGTCTCGGGGGCCTCGAGGTTGTTTCAGATGCAGAACGAGTGATTTTTGAACTTGGAGAACACCTGAACCATTTCTGGTTCTGGTGTCTCGCACCTGCGATGGACTTTCCGCAGGTGGGGACACGCAGGTAAGGAAGAGGGTCTCACAGGTGCGGACTTGGTCAAGTCAACCAGTCTCGCAGGTGCGGAGCCGCAAATGCAGCCAATTGACCTCAGGTGCGGCCCTAGGACTTTTAGTGGGTTTCACACCTGCGATGGAATTTCCGTAGGTGCGGTCCAAGGGGCGCAAGTGCGGAAATCGCTGGGCAGTTATATCAGATTCGAGGGCTCGAATTTCATAACTTCTAAAAATCATTTGGAGCTCGGGTGTAGGCGATTTGGAGTGAGTTTTGTGGGAAAGATTCATAGGTAAAAATTCCTAATCCTATTCGCTTTGTATATCATCAATCTATGGCCATTTCTTCCATGCAATTAAGGAATTTAGGTGAAAAATCCAGCAAATGGGAACATGTTTCCCTAATTAGAAAATCTGAGAATTTAATAGGATTTTGTCGTTAGTTTTCGATGATTCTTGTTTGAGTGAGTTCGTGAGTAAATGGGTGTTCTAAATTTGTAAATTTCACTCCATTCCGAGACGTGGGCCCAGGGGAACTTTTGGGCGATTTTTCCTAAATTCGTGTATTATCCTCGAACTTATTAGCTATTTTGATTCCTTAAAGTGATATTTACATTATGCAATCTAATTGAATAGATTTGGGGCATTCAGAGTGGGATACTCGTGTCAAGAGAGTGGTTTCGAGTTGAGTAGCGTAGTCGACGTAAGTGGCTTGGTTATCTCTGTGTTGGGGACTTCCCTAGGTTATTAATATTGTTTTATGTTGATTGGGCGCCTTTTTCTTGAGATGTCGAGTACGTACACGAGCCATTGTTGCAAAAACTCCATTTTTCCTGCATGACTAAAATCATTTCATTCCTATTTCACTGATTCATGCATCGACTATGTAGTTTCGATTAGGAAATAGCATGCCTACCTGTTTCACTTGAACTTTCCCTAGTTGTTACTATATGTACAGTATTTAGGTAGTTTTATCCATATTTTTGCCTATGATATTTCCTGAACTGTTTTAAATAAAAAATTTATCCTATAATTGCACTGCATTGCATATTTAAATTGGGACAACAGACGAGATTCTGGGAGCATTCCCTCTGTACTGCAATGCATATTTAAATTGGGATTACTGACGAGATTCCGAGAGCTTTCCCCTGCACTGCATAGCATATTTAAATTGGGACTACGGACGAGATTCCGGGAGCTTTCCCCCTTTATTGCATTGCATATTTAAATTTGGACTATGGACGAGATTTCGGGAGCATCCCCCCTGTACTGCATTGCACACTAGTTACTGTGATATATGTTGTGCTGAGCCAATGGCTCCCTGTTGTTATTTCATTATAGCTCATTGTTTCTACTGATTTTCCACAGCTCATTATATCTATCTGTTCGTATTTTAAACTCTTTTTACTATAAAAATTCAGTAGAGCCTTAACTTGACATTGTCACTACTTGACTGGGGTTAGGCTTGGAACTTATTGGGTACCAAATTGTGGTGTACTCATGCCCATTCCTGCACATATTTTTCGTTTGCAGATCCAGGTACCAGCGCTCAGTTCCGTGGCTAGGGGTCCGAGCAGCAGATTTTTAGGAGACCGAAAGGTAATTCTACCGCGTCCGCATAGTCCTTCGAGTCACCTTCCACTCAAGATTTAGATAGGTTTCTTTTTCATGTAAATTCCCTCTCGTTGTATAGATCTATTTTGAGACAAAGCTTGTGACTAAAGTGATATTCCGGGATTTTAGAAAAGTTGTATTTTGTATGCGCCAAGTGGCGATGTTCTCATTGTAGACTCACTTATTTCTTCTTTATTTCTATTGCTTTTATTTAATATGTGTTTCCGCAATGGGTATCAGAGGGTCTAGGTTCATAGGAGTCACAAGTCACAAGCCGGTTTATTAGAGTCTCGCGAATCGGTGCGGAGACGTCTTTATCTATCTTCCGGAGGCTATGTAACTGTTAGGACCAATCATATTTATTTGATTTCCTTTTTCGTGTGAGTTATTGACATAAAAAATTCTAATATTCTATTCTATTCTTTCCCATGGATGGTGAGAACCTGTATTGGGAGAACCGATGACCAGGCACACGAGCCCACTTCCAGAGGCCGGGGCCGGGGTAGAGGATGACCGCACGGTGCAGCCTGAGCACCGACAATAGCAGCGGCAGAGGAGCCTATGGCAGCTCCAGCTGGAGAGCCGACAGAGAAGGTCCCTATTGCTGCTTTAGCCTTGCAGGAGACCTTCACTTAGTTCATGACCATGTTCAGTACTCTAGCACTGGCTGGAATATTTCCGATAGCTCCCGCTACATCTCAAGCCGGGGGAGTGGCACAGACTCCCGCAACCTACACTCCTGATTAGAGGGACCAGGTTGATCAGGCCCTGGAATATGTTCCTATGCCTCCAACGGCTCCAGTTCAGCATGATGCTAGGGCAACGGCTTCTGAGGCCGAACATCTCAGACTCCAGAGGTAAAAGAGGTACCACCCACCTACTTTCACCAGACTAGCTTCAGATGACGCTCTGGGATTTCATAAGGAGTGTCATCGTATTTTCCGCACTATGGGCATTGTGGAGACCAGATGGGTTTCTTTAACCGCTTTCCAGCTGAGAGGAGCGATGACGCATGGTAGGAATTCATCGTTTAACATGTTATATGCCTTATATTTTATGTGCGTTAATGATAAAAATACACTTTGTATGTGCATAATGGAGTTTAATTCATGTATAGGTGCATTGGAGATGGAAACCAAGCTAAATAGATGCAAATACATCAAAAATACGCTTAAGAGTCAAAAAGGAAACACCTGGGCGTTAGCCGGGCATTTGGCCCCTAAGTCCAGGTTGTCCCTGGCGTAAGTGGGCATTTGGCCCCTAAAGTAAGGCTGACCCTTGCGTAAGGGGGGCGTTTGGGCCCTATATCCAGGGTTGCCCTGGCTTTAAGGGGGCATTTGATCCCAAACGCCTGGGTCCCGATGTCCAGTCAATTCCGAGTTTTGAAGAGTTTAAGTGTTTCCCGGTTGGAATAGAAGTCTCCTACACGTTTAGGGTTTGTCCTAAAAATATAAATAGACTAAAAAACACAATTTGAAGCGAGGAAGCCATTGAAGTGAAGAAAAACATATATTTTTATAGCTCTTATTTATTATTTTGTAGTTCAATCATGCAAGTTATTTTAGAATTGATTCTTATGAATATGTTTAGCTAATTTCCTTAATCTAGGGTTTTGGTGGAACCCGTTAGGGGATAAACTTATTNGAAGTCATAACAGAGGGTTTAGAAGTTGGATTAGAAATAACGATACTTCGGGTGCAACCTAAAGTGAATTGTAATGCAATCTAGCTAGCATAACTTGAGAGAATGCGTCTAGTAAATTATCATAATTACTTGAGAGAGATTTACGGTAGATAGAGTGTTCATGATTGATAGAGACAACTAATCAAGCTATATGAAGTATCCGAGAAGTAAGTTCGCCAACGGGGGAAACCATAGCCTTATACCTTTATCTTAATTGTTTACAACACATTGTTAGTAATAGTTAGTTATTATTATTGTTAGTAGAATTACTAAAACATCACCAATTTATATTAAAAAGTCTTGAGAGAATTGATTGAGTAAAAGTTGCGTATTCTAAAGATTTGATTGATACGTAAATTCCCTGTGGGATCGACTCTGGGAATAATACCCCGGATTATATTTGCAACGCCCGTTTATTCTTTTATTAGACATAGTTGAGCGTGTTCAAATTTTGGCGCCGTTGCCGGGGAATTAACGCTATTATCAATTGAGTTGGAGGAAATACAAAATTCTGAAATATAGTAAATTTTCTTTAAATTTTTGTTTTTACATTGAAAGTTTAACGTTTGCTAACGTGTTGCAGGTGCATGCCTAGAAACTCATCAAGGAATGGTGAAGTAGTTGAACCTTATCAAACCACGAGAATGTTTTCAAGGCCCTAAACCGGACCAACCGGAAAAGCAAACATCAACCACAAATTGAACAAATTGAAACCGACATGGAAGATCCACACAACCTGAACAATAATGGGGATGATGTGGTTGACCCAATTGCTCAAATAGGGTAGAGGCTCCCTTATATTACTGGGCACAACCCACAACTGAGAATTTGGCCACTGCGATACTGGTCCCTCAGATACAGGCCGAGTCATTCCAGATAACAAATAATATGCTGCACTTATTGCAGAACAAAGGGCTATTCTCAGGGTCATACATCAAAGACCCCCAGCAGCATTTGAAAAACTTCCTGTCAATTTGCAATACACAGAGGCAGCCAAACGTGACTCACGAGGCAATAAAACTGTTGTTGTTTCCATTCTCAGTGACTGGCCCTGCCTAGACTTGGCTAAACTCACTCCCCATCAATTCCATTACCACATGGGAAGAGTTAGTCAAACAGTTCGTGAACAAGTTTCATCCACCCAACAAGACTGCTCAACAAATTGATGAAATCTTGAGCTTCAGACAGAAACCAGTTGAAACACTGCAAGAGACATGGGAACGATTTAAGGGGATGTTGTTTATCTGTCCACATCATGGTATTCCAGAGCAAATGTTGGGGCAGCATTTTTATATGGGTCTGGATGATAGTGTTAAAGAAAATGTTGATGCTTCGGCTGGTGGAGCATTCTTGAGCAAAACGTGGAGAGAAAGTCAAATCTTACTTGATAAAATGGCACAGAATTCAGGATGGACAACAAAGAATGCACCCATTACTCATGTAGTTCACTCAATGCCATTCGATACATCTAATACTATTGCAGAAAACGTGGCCACCTTGATAACACATATGAGTATACTTACTGAGAAGGTGGAAGAATCAGGACAAAAGCAGCAGGTACACATCGTAGACACAACCAATGGGGGCTTATGCACATCTTGTATTAGTCAACCACTTGGTAATTACTGGAATGCAGAATGTCATCACCCTGGGGGCAGAACTGGAGTCAGCAAGTTCAACCATATAGACCACCCCACCAACAATAGAACAGTAGAAATATGGGTGCCAGGGGCAAAAAGGTAATGCAGCACCGTATCAAAGGCCACAAGGTTATAACCATCAGAATCAACAACAAGCATGCTACCCTCCTCAGCATCAACATGGGGGAAAGCAAGAAGATTTGTTTTCAAGGTTAGAAGCTATGACGCAGCAGGTTATTAGGTCAAATGCCAAAATCTGTGAGAAAGTAGATATACATGATGCAGCTATTAAAAATATTGAAGTACAGTTGGGCCAGATATCTATGGCAGTGAACAATCATCCTCCTGGAACTTTACCTGCAGATACTCAGGTAAATCCTATGGACCAGGGCCCAAGGCAGCTGATGGCAGTGAATCTCCACAGTGGCAGAGACTTAAACTTGGAACTAGAGAGAGCTCGTGAAAGCAGACAGGCCGAGACACTGGTACCTATGCCGATTGAGCTTGATGATTCAACAAACTTGACCAAGGTAACAGTGCAACCTACTGAAGGAGAACCTAGTGCACATTGTGAGACTGAATAAGAAGTGGAGATAGCCTAGTAGCCGGTAGTTGAGGTGGTGGCTGAGAAAGAAAAGTCCCAAATCACTGGGAAAAAGAGACCGTCAGCTTCATTCCCTCAGAGGCTGGCCAAATACAAAAAGGATGAACAGTACAAAAAGTCCTTGGACCTGCTAAAGCAAATACAGGGAAATATACCATTGATTGATGCATTGAAGGAAATGCCTGGTTACGCTAAAATGATGAAGGACTTGATGTCCAAAAAAGTTGACTTCCAAGATCTTGCTACTGTCACCCTTACTCAGACTTGTAGTGCGGTGGTGACGCGCCCTATTGCTGAAAAGTTGTCTGACCGAGGGAGTTTTACATTTCCTTGTACCATTGGCAACATAGCGTTCACCAAAGCTCTATGTGACTTGGGGGCCAGCATCAGTCTGATGCCGCTGGCATATATAAAAGATTGCAGATTGGTAGAGCCAGGCCCACCTCCATGCTACTGCAACTTGCTGATAGGAAGGTGAAGAGACCGTCGGGTATTCTGGATGATGTATTGGTGCAAGTGGGGAAGTTTGTATTTCCTGCTGATTTTGTGATATTAGACTGCAAAGTGGATGAGAAAAATCTCATAATCTTGGGAAGGCCATTTTTGGCCACAGGCAGAGCTCTTATCGATTGTGATACTTGTGAACATAAGATGAGGCTCAATGATGAAGAAATCACTTTCAACGTGCAGAAGTCTATGAGGCGACATAGTGAGTTTTCCAACCGCTCACTTATTGATGTTATGAATGTGGTCCCAGAAAAAGATGATGCATCCCTGACTGTTGAGGAGCCGTTGGATGAATGTTTGATGAATTTAGATGATATGAACGGTGAAGAACTGGCAGATTGGGTGTTAGCACTCGAGGAAAAGGGGGTATGGCCAAAGGCTCTCGAGTTTGAGTCACTATACGTAAAGGAAAGAGAGTACCCGCCAGCCAATCAATCTATTGAAGAACCACCTAGGTTGGAAGTGAAATCGGAGGATACTGATGTGGTAGAAAAGATACTAGAGTTAACCAAAGACATCAATGATACATACTTTATTGAATCTAGTGTCGTTATTGTTGATGATGTTGGTACACACTCCAACCATTTGTTCACATTGTGTTTGGATGGTGATGTGCATATAGAGTTATCCGAACCACCTGAGGAGTTGAGGGATAAAGAACAAGTTGCCTACATTCTGGAATTCTTCTTGCCAGAAAGTAAGGAGTACACATTTCGTCGAAAGGCCAAGAAGCGCAGATTACTACATTGTTTTATTGGGCCAGGCAGATTTGTTCCACCACCCCAGGAGCATGATCATAGAGCAGATTCAAAACTTGGGATCCAATTCATAAGTTCAAAGTGGAGGCATAAATGATTCAAGTGGATGCTCGAAGGAGCAGGGGAAGCAAAAACTAATGGAAAGGATGGCGAAGCTACTTGGATCAGGGAGTTTCTTGCACCTTACTTTTATTTCTTATTTTGTCTATATGTGATGCACTGAGGACACTGCATGATTTAAGTGTGGGGTGTTGTACATATTTGTTGTGATTTATTGTTTAGTGTTCTTTCTTGTTAGTAGTTTTATCTTTTATTTTGTTGTGATTTATTATTTAGTGTGCTTTCTTGTTACTAGTTTTAGCTTTTATTTTGTTGTGATTTATTGCTTAGTGTGCTTTCTTGTTAGTAGTTTTAGCTTTTATTTTGTTATTAAGTTTTTCTTTTAGGTAGAACAAAACAGAAAAAAAAAAATTAGAAATATGTGGACTCTTCCTGACGATGGATCTCCTTGACAGTTTTCTTGAAGGAAGTAAGTCTAGAGAAAATACCAAAAAGATTTTTTGTTTTAAGTAGTGTAGTAATTCCCCCTTGGTTTTTCTTTGGACCACGGTTCTTTTCCAAGGGTTTTTAATTGAACCGGGTGTAGGTAGTTTTTAATTTTTAAGAGTAGGAATCACATGGTTAAGGGCTTAATAGTAGCAATATCTCGAAACGTGCTAATGCCTTGAGAATGGTCAGTACTTTGGTTGTGACGCTTAGGCTCAATTTTTTTGACTCCAGGATAAATACCTTAAATCAGGAATTCTTAAAATTTGCTTAACTGCTTCGACTAGAGTGTCGTGACAGATCCAATCCCGAGTGAGTTATGTGCCAAGTGTGTGTGAGGTTTGTATGCTTTTCTGTGCATTGCATTTGATGTCTAGAACTTGCCCCGTGTGTGTGCAAAACGAAATAACAGTTTTGTTCAGTCTTGGAAGTGATATAGGCATTTCTTTGTTAAGCCATATATTTTACCCACCTAATTATTATGTATCGTAGTTAACCCCTTTGAGCCTATAATCCTGTTTCTTTGGCAACCACATTACAAGCCATACCCCTTTGTTTGAATCGATCATATATTTGAACCTTGTCACCTCTCGTAAGCACTGAAAAAGTGATGAAATATGGAAAAGTTAAAGTGTGGGGTGGTAGGTTGGTTTTTGAGGGGAATAATTGAAATACGGAGAAAGGTGCACTGTTTGAAAAAGTAAGAGTCACTTGAGAAAAAAAAAAGAAAGAGAAAAAAAAATAGTTGGTGACTCTTGATGTAATTGTGCTTAAAAAAGTATGTGGTATTAACATTGATGTGAAGGTGGAGTTGGGTTATATATAAGTGTGAGGTTGAAAAACTAAAGTATGCGTATTAAACTGCTTAGGATGTGTAGTCACTCTTATATCGAAATGTATCCTACCCGTCCCGCAGCCTACATTACAACCAAATAAAGTCCTACTTGATCCTAGACTGAATGAGCTCGATTAGTAGAGTAGTACACTACGGGCAAGCCTATCGTGCATCTTTTGTGGAATATGAATGTTATTTCTGAGAGTGAGTGAATTCTTTCTATATTAAGTTCCTATGTTCTTAAATTTCATTGTGTGTGGAACTAACTCTTGAATTTGGTGAGGGCACATGATTCACGAACGAAAAGTAGTGTTGTTGACCTCTATGTTAGAGTAGTGAGTGGATTGTGAATAAAGCGTGGTATATATGAGTGAACTATTGAGGCGAGGATATCACACCTTTGTGATTGAAATGTTTTAAAAATTCTTGGTATAAAGTGTTATGGGATTTGCTTAATAAGTTGTGTACATGAGTGTAGTTTGATTGCTCGAGGAAGAGCAAATGTTTAAGTGTGGGGTATTGATGCGTGGCTAGAATTCATGGTTTAACATGTTATATGCCTTACATTTTATGTGCGTTAATGATAAAAATACACTTTGTATGTGCATAATGGAGTTTATTTCATGTGTAGGTGCATTGGAGATGGAAACCGAGCTAAATGGATGCAAATACATCAAAAATACGCTTAAGACTCGAAAAGAGAACACCCGGGCATTAGCCGGGCGTTTGGCCCCTAAAGCCAGGTTGTCCCTGGTGTTAGTGGGGAGTTTGGCCCCTAAAGACAGGCTGACCCTGGCGTTAGGGGGGGGGGGTTTGGGCCCTAACACCAGGCCTGCCCCGGCTTTAAGAGGGCGTTTGAGCCCAAACGCCTGGGTCCCGATGTTCAGTGAATTCCGACTTTTGAAGAGTTTAAGTGTTTCCCGGTTGGAATAGAAGTCTCCTACACATTTAGGGTTTGTCCTAAACATATAAATAGACCCAAAAACACAATTTGAAGCGAGGAAGCCATTGAAGTGAAGAAAAACATTGATTTTATAGATCTTGTTTATTATTTTGTAGTTCAATCATGCAAGTTATTTTAGAATTGATTCTTATGAATATGTTTACCTAATTTCCTTAATCTAGGGTTTTGGTGGAACCCGTTAGGGAATAAACTTATTGTGATATTAATATAGTTTTGATTGGTTGATTAATCTCTATTTGTTCAACTACGTTCTTGTTTTAGTTGATTGAAGGGCCCTCAATTAGTTGTTCCTATTTATTATGTATCTACTTGAGAGAGAATGCATATTTAGATAGTTGTTTGAACAACATTACTCCCGGAGTACACACGAAAGTCATAATCGATGGTTTAGAAGTTGGATTAGAAATAACGATACTTCGGGTGCAATCTAAAGTGAACTATAATGCAATCTAGCTAGCGTAACTTGAGAGAGTGCGTCTAGTAAATTATCATAATTACTTGAGAGAGATTTATGGTAGATAGAGTGTTCATGATTGATAGAGACAACTAATCAAACTATAAGAAGTATCCGAGAAGGAAGTTCACCAACGGGGGAAACCATAACCTTAGACCTTTATCATAATTGTTTACAACACATTGTTAGTAATTGTTAGTTATTATTATTGTCAGTAGAATTAGTAAAACATCACCAATTTATATTAAAACGTCTTGAGAGAATTGATTGAGTAAAAGTTGCATATTCTAAACATTTGATTGATACGTAAATTCCCTGTGGGATCGACTCTGGGCATAATACCCCGGATTATATTTGCAACGCCCGTTTAGTATTTTATTGGACATAGTTGAGTGTGATCAAGCGACATATCAATGATGGCGGGCCTATGAGCTAAGTAGTCCGGACAAGGCGGCCTCACTCACTTGGACTCAGTTTTCAGAGACGTGTTTGCGAGAGTATGTCCCTCAAAGCCTCAGGGATGCTTGGCGCGTAGAGTTTGAGCTGTTGCGATAGGGTAATATGACTATGTTGGAGTATGCAGTCTATTTCAGTGAGTTAGCTCGGCATGCACCATCCTTGGTTGCCACAATCAGAGAGCGGCATCGCCTCTTCATTGAGGGACTCCATCCCAGTATTCGGACCAGTATTGCCAGAGAGTTGGAGATGGATATCAATTACCAGCATGCAGTGAGTATTGCCAGGAGAGTATATGGCATGTTCTCCCCGGACAGAGAGGAGAGGGAGGCCAAGAGGTCTCCAGAGACTGGCCATTTTTCAGGAGCTCGTGCACTAGCAGCACATCACGGTAGGGGCTTTCCGGGTCACCCTAATCGTTAAGCCCTTCCAGTGGCCAGTGGTATTCCACCTCCTCCTAGACCTCAGGAGTTCTATTATGCACCACCAGTATCTAGCATGCCTCTAGTTTGAGGTGCTATTTCTGGCCAGCCCAACAGACCAGATCATATTGAGTCTCAGCTGCACCGTCCTCCGAGGGGTTGTGCTGACACTCATCACTTGATTAGAGATTTCCCCACGGCCAGGAGGAGTGCACCTCCACAGTCTTAGCAGCCTCCACGTGCTCTGCCGGGTCCTCCGGCTATTCTTCCAGCCCTAGCTGCCACTCCACCTCCTCATCCAGCTCGAGGTGGGGGTCGGGGAGGTGGAGGTCGCCCTAGAGAGGGAGGTCAGGCCAGATACTATGCCCTTCCATCCCGTTCCGAGGCTGTTTCTTCAGACTCAGTCATCACAGATATTGTCCTTGTCTACCATAGGGATGAATCAGTATTATTTGATCCAAGCTCTACGTATTCATATGTGTCCTCTTATTATGCTCCACATTTGGGGATATCTGGGGATTCTTTGAGTTCCCCTGTCTATATATCTACTCCTGTGGGAGACTCTCTAGTTGTGGACAGCGTATATCGATCGTGTTTGATTTCTCTTAGTGCTTTTGAGACCATGACTGATTTATTATTACTCAGCATGGTAGATTTCGATGTTATCTTGGTCATTGACCGGTTGTCGCCCCATTACGCTATTATTGATTGTCACGCTAAGAACGTGACGCTGGTGCGACCCCCAGGTGGGTTGCCCAATTCTCGCAGGTGTGGGCCCTTTCTCGAAGGTGCTGACTCATGTCCGCATGTGCGAGCCCAGGCTCTTGTCCCATTTTCCGCAGGTGCGAGCTATTTTTCGCAGGTGCGAGCTATTTTTCGCAGGTGCTAGACCGCAGATGCGATCGTCGATTCTCAGGTGCGGAAACACCTGTAGGCAGTAAGGTCTTTAAATGCGGGATTATCCCATTTTCACTTTATTTCTTCCACCATAGACGATTTTGAGAGCTTGGAAAAGAGCCCCACGACCTAGCCACAGAGAGGTAAGTAAATTCTACCCTAAAGTTACCTAATGCATGAATTCCTAGTCGAATTTAGCTACCTAATTAGTGAAAAATTAAGAAATTGGGTAGTAACCTATGGCTTTCGAGAATTTAGCGAATTACCCGTGAATTGGCTATGAAATCATACAAAAATCATACATTAATGATCCTAAAGTTATGGGTGAGTGTTTCGTTCGAGAATTTTTGAAATTCGAGCATGCGGGCCCGAGGTTGGATTTTTGGATTTCTTCAAGAATGATGAATTTGACTAAATAATAGGAGAATTCAATGCTTGGAGTATAATTTGATATATTTACGTAACGTTTGGTTAGCTTCGAGTCCTTTGGGTGACGAGTTCGGAGTTTCGGGCGCATTCATGACCCGAGGAGTAGGTGCGACGCGAGGTGAGTCTCTTTTCTAACCTCGTAAGAGGGAATATTCCTCGTAGGTGTTTTAAATGCTATGTGTTATATTTGTGAGGGCCACATACGTATAAAGTGACAAGAATCCGTACGTAGCGGCTATTATTATTATGTCCGGGTAGTTACGCCCATATCATGCCTTGTGTTTTCCTTGAAATGAACTATATGCTTAACGAATTAAATGTTACATGCCTCTTATTTCCCTGAGATCATGGAATTCGAGAAATTTTTAGGAATTGTTCACTGAAAATTAATTTAAAAAGGAATAATGTGTGTGCATGTGACCGCTTCGCTATTTACATTCCGCGAGCGGAGTGTGATTTTCTCCACTCTCATGGGAGCGGCCGTACACGACGGCGGATTGAAAGATGCACTTATGGTTCGGGCAATCCGATCCTCGGCAGTGCATAGGTATGATTACATTATGGAAAAGATGCAGTTATAGTTCATGAAGTTTGATCCTCGGCAGTGCATAGATACGAGTACTTTATGGCAAAGTTGCACTTATGGGTCGAGTCGTTCGACCCTCGGCAGTGCATAGATATGATTATTTTATGGCTCAGGCCGGTTGTCCTTATCCCGTATGCGCATGATAAATTGTTACTAAATTCATGGATATTGATTTGACATATATTTGGGGGAATATGAAGTAGTAATTGTTTATTTACTTCCAGTATTTACTTAGATTTCAATGCCTTATATAATTGCTGCTTCACTACCTTTACATGCCTAAAGTTTTCATCATATTCTGTTAAATTATATTGTTGGACCTTAGTGAGTGTCAAGTCGACCTCTCGTCACTACTTCTTCAGGATTAGATGGGATACTCATTGTGTACATATATATATATATATATATATTTATGTACTCATGCTACGCTTTTGTACTTAATTGTATAGGTTTTGAGGCTGGTGCATCTAGTTGTCAGACCGGAGCTTGATTCTGATTATAGACGGACCTGACTTCACGACTAGCTGCTTTCTCGTGGCAATCTCCGGCAGCACCATGGAGTTTCTTTTTCTTATTTTCCGTCTATTTCTTTCAGACAGTGGGACTTTATATTATATCTTTGATATATTCTGTTAGTATGCGCGTAGGACTTGTAACACTAGTTCTTGGCACACACGTGGTAGTTATTATGCATCACGGATCTGTATATATATTGGCTCACACATTCTTATGATTACTTTTGGTTGAAACTGGCTAATTATCCTTGTCGATTTATGTTTTAAGCTTTATAAAGATGGTATATGTTAAATTGTTAATCAAATACGAAGGAAACCTTAGTAAAATGAGTGTTGGCTTGCCCGACCCCACTGTTCGGCACCCTCACGACCTGAGTTAGGATTTTGGGTCGTGACAATAACAGTACTCACATACATAGAGATGAAGACATGCGAATTCATCGAGAAAATGAAGGATTTTGACCGAGTCTTTGTTGAATCTCTTTGAGATTCCCTCAAATAACACAAAAAGCATAACACCAGTAAATAAATGAGGCTAGATGGGGCCTAAGATCGAAGGGAAAACCCATGAATTGAAGGGGGTTCAGGTGACGGAGGGCTAGGGTTAGGGAGAAGGGTGAGAGAGAAGAGAGGGAAAAGGGATTCAGGGGCGGCGGGACTTGGGAAATGATTAGGTTTGGGGGTTGTTGGGTAATTAAAAATGGAAGGAATGTCCTGGATTGTTGATCTTTTGAGATCAATGCCCAGGATTGAATCTGGGAGGTCAGGAGGGTTACAAAATGGGTTATGGGTATTAGTTTGTGGGTTAATGGGTATTCGATCAGGGTTATGGTATTGGGTTGATTTAATTTGGTTGGGGTAGTAATTGGGCTAAGGTCCAAAATTAAAAGAGGTTATTTGTTAAATACCCAATTAATTTGAAAATAATTCATAAGAATAGCTAATAAATGATAAAAATTGATATTTATGAATAAAAATGATTTATAATATTATAAAAATATAAAAGGTCATTTTTTGTAAAATAAAGTAATTATCCCCATATGAGCTATTATTGCAATTATAACCTAAGGAATGTAGATATGGCTATTCAAGAAATAATTAAAGCTTAATATAAATATAAATGATAAAATTAAGCAATAAAATTATCATAAAACCATTTGTGATACAATTAGTAATTATTTATATAATAAAGCTACTGGTATAAATTAACTAAAAAATCTTTAAAATGCAGAAATTATGAAAAATATTATTTGATGCTGATGCATTGTCTCGGAGATATATATGCATTTGGAAAATAATATTGGGAAGATTGGGTATCGACAACTGCCCCACTTTACCCGGGAAGGATGAAAGAGTTATTGGGTAAAGATATGGAGGCCAATTTTGGCCGAATAGGGTGGTTTGAGACACATAGGCCACACTTTTGTTTCCGAGTTGCCTACATATCCCTGGTTTTACAAGAATTATGTCGTGTGTAGTTCTGGATCCACAGGAGAAATACACCGACGAAGTTATCACAAGGAAGGATACAAGTTTTTGAATAGGGGAAATGGTTACGGTGAGCGGTCAGGATTGAAATATTATGAAGGAACTGGAGCGGGATTCCTCCTGTTGGGATAATGGTTGCTTATCAGGTTACCTGCAAATCAAAATATGCGCTGCAAGCGTATATCTTTGCATGAATTTAAACATGATGCAAATTCCCTTCCGACCATGAGAATGGTCTTTGGAGGGTTGAGAATGACGTCCTTAGACTATGACGTCCCGAGCCATGAATTGCGTGGTAAGGGATTCACATGCCATGAAATAATGTTCTCGGGCCATGAAATTTGTGCCTCCGAACAATGATGCCTTTGAATAATGTTATGAATGTTTGACAGATCCTCAGGCCATGACATGGTGTCTTCCGGCTATTAGGATGGTGCCTTCAGACTATGATGACTTCGAACAAGTTTGCGATATTTCAGCCCATGAGTTGGAAAGACATGATGCTAGAAGAAATCAAGATAAGTCTTAGTCTAGTATAAAGCTGAGGGTAGAGCTTAGCCCGAGAGAAGAGAATAGTGCAAGAGAAACAGTGCTTAGTCTCGTGGGAGATTCGGGACAGGGCTTAGTCCTATTGAAAGTGAAGGCAATGCTTAGGTTTATGCAAAAATAAGGCAGGGCTTTGCCTCATGGCGGCTGGAGACAGAGGTTGGTCTCATGCAATGTTCAGGACAGGGCTTAGTCCCATTCAAAGAGAAGGTAGTGCTTAGCCCTATCCAAGATTCGGGACAATGCTTAGTCCCATAAAAATAGAAGGCAGTACTTAGCCTTATGCAAGGTTCGGGACAATGCTTAGACACATGCAAATAGAAGGCAGTGCTTAGTCTTTTGAAAACGGGAGGCAGGGCTTAGCCTCATGCAGGATTGAGACAGATCTTAGTCTCGTTCAAATAGAAGGCAATGCTTAGCCTTATGCAAGGTGGAGACAGAGCTTAGTCTCATGCAAGTTTCGGGATAGGGCTTAGTCTCATGCAAAGTTCGGGACAAGGCTTAGTCTCATGCAAAGAGAAGGTAGTGCTTAGCCTTATGCAAGGTGAAGGCAATGCTTAGGCTTTTTGAATTAGCGAGGCAGGGCTTAGCTTCATGAAAATTCTAGGACAGGGATTAGTCCCATGCAAAGAGAAGGCGAGACTTAGCCTGGTGCAAGATTCAGACAGAGATTAGTCTCATTCAAAGAAAGGCAGTGCTTAGCCTTATGCAAAAAGAAGAGACAATGCTTAGTCTCGTGCAAAGAAAGGCAATGCTTAGCCTTATGAAATTAGGGAGTCAATGCTTAGCCTCATGCAATTAAACAATGAGTGATAGTGACAAAGTAAAATATTTCTTAGCTGGAGATGTTTGAAACACATAAATTGTTGTCTTGAAGGCAGTGACTTCAAGTGTCTGCGGATATCGTTGTCTTATTGTGCCTGCATCCAAAGAAAAGTTGTGAGTTCTGTGAGAAAAAGTTTGTTCACACTTTTGTCTTCTGTTTTGACTTTGCTCCTGATTTGCCCCTCTCTATCGGAAGATCATGTTCAAACTATTAGTGTAACATTTTCCAAAGTAAAGTTTAATTTCAAAAGCATGCATGTATAGTTTTGAAAGACATATTAAAATATAGCTTAGAAATTATTTAGATGAACCAGTGACTGTGACACGGTCTGAGACATCGCGACTTCCTTTGTCGTAGAATTTTGAGGGTCCTCCTTAAGATTCTGCCCCAGTTAACTAGATGACCTTTCTAACTGCTTCGTACGTTGCGATTAGCTGAACTTGCTTCAGAATTTTGAGGGTCCTCCTCAAAATTCTGTCCCAGTTTCTGATTGTGGGGAAAAGTGGAAATTTAATTGAGTTGTGACTGAACCCACAACGCTGCCTACGTATCCCTCTTACACGGGAATCAGGTCGAGCGTAGTTCAATTTATATCATTTATAGAATCTAATAATTATTTACACATAATATCTTTTGACTGCGTTGTCTTATTACATGTCACAGTCGTCAGTTCATCAAGATAAGAAATAGTAATGCTGTAGGGATATAGACATGAAAAGAAAATTGTAATAATAAAACATCAAGCCATTCAAAATATCAAACAAAATGATTTTAAATAACATTTTTGGAACGTTGAAAATATTATTTAAGACAAGAAAAAATGCAAAAGGGAAATCATTTTAGAAAAGTAAACAATGTTATTCAACCTTGCTACCCTGAGACTCGTCAGGCCCTTGATGGTCTAACATTCCAGTTCTTGAGGAATGCTCCTCTTTGCACAACTTGGATGGTAGGGCCTTCCTCCTTCTCCTCCTCGACGATCGCACATCAATCCTTATCATCATCTTCCAAGAACAAATTCCTCAATGCTTCCAGTTCTTCTTCTTCCTCTGATCCCCATATCATATCGGCCTGATGGAAGGTCTGACTCAAGTGCGGCACGGGTTGCTCAAGAGGATAGTATGGGCCATGCCATAGTGGTGACCACTTTCGATATTCTTGCCAGGTGTATTGATATCCCAGCCTAAAAGTGGTACCGTCGCGCTTTGGTTGTATTGGCTTGGAGATGCCCTAAAGATTTTTACCAAGCCCCTTCCCAAGATCATATCCTTTCCATGCTAACATGCTTGATATTTTGCTACTCCACCAATTATTTTTCTCGATCGCATTAACCCGTTAAATACGATGGTAGGTTTCTCCACTTATCTTTCTTTTATTTTCTATCACCTGAATAGTCTGACTGGTTTAAATGGGGTTGCTCTCATCTTCATGGATAATTACTTCTTGATGGTTCCACTCGAACTTCACAACATGGTGTAAAGTAGATGTTACAGCCCAAGCGGCATGTATCCAAGGTCATCCTAACAACCGATTGTAAATGAAGGATATATTCAGTACATGGAACTCCACATCAAACTAGGTAGGACCCATCTGCAGATAGAGATTAGTTTCTCCTATGGTAGCCCTTTGAGACTTGTCGAATGCTTTAATATTCATAGTTCCTTCTCGTATCTCATGTAGGCCTTTGCCCAACCTCTTCAGCATTGTCAATGGGCAAATGTTGAGGCTGGATCCAATGTCAATTAGAATTTTGGAAATAAACTTATCTTTGCACTACACTGTGATGTGTAGTGCCCTATTGTGATTCAACCATTGTGGTGGCAATTCATTCTCATGGGAAGTGATTTTGTGGCTATCTAGAACCTTCCCCACCATATTGGTCATTTCTCCCACAGTGATGTTGTTGGGCACATATGCTTCACTCAATACCTTCATTAGAGCATTCATGTGTGCCCTAGAATTTTGCAGCACCGACATGATAGATATCTGAGCGGGAGTTCAGATAATCAATAACAGAAAACTCCCTTGCATGTACCTTCCTCTAGAGGTCATCTCGACCAATCTCAATGACGGGCGGTTTATTAGATGCTTGATTACTAGTTTCTTCTAAATGTTCAGGTGCAGCACCTGATTCTTGTATCTTTGATTTTCCCTTTCTTCTAGCCTCGGCCACATAATCCCAAGGTACATCATTAGAACTGAAGGATGGTGTTGATGCCACCGTTACAGTGAAAGGTGTGGCCACCTCCACTTCAAATGGAATGAGTGGTGTTACTTCTACTTCTAAAGGAGCCGATACGACTATCTCGACTTCAACTAGCGGTTGTACCTGCACCACAATGGGATTGAGCGTGACTGCAGATTTCTTAGGATCATCACCTGCTTGAATAAGCCCGATTGATCCCTCGAGATCCTACTCTTCATCAGTTTCTATCACATTGACCCCTCCACCCCTATGATCTGGGAGAGGATTGTTGCGGATATTGGGTACAACTTCCTTCGCCTGTATGACCTTACTATCAATCAGTGTTTGGATCTTGTCTTTCAAGGTGTGGCACTCATCAATAGTGTGTCCGTTCATGCTAGAATTATATGCACAAGTCTTGTTTGGGTTGACCCATTGAGATGAATTCCCCTTTGCCACAGCGGGAATAGGGGTGACATATCCTGCGGCTTTCAATCTTTCATACAACAGGTCAATGGGTTCAGCAATGGCGGTGTATTGTCTTGGTGGTTTGCGGTCAAAATTAGACTTGGGTTTTTGGTATTTTGGACGTGTTGGAGGCGACTGATAATAGGACGGTTGGGTGTTATATATGTGGTAGGCAGTAGTGGGTTGAGAATATCTAGGAGGCGAAGGTTGGTATGTGGGTGGAGGCGTTTGGTATACAAATGGAGTTTTTGGACCTTGGGATACCATCTTTGTCCCTACTTTTTTCTTATTTGATATGCCACCCGATTGTAATGCCTTGTTCGTGGCCTGTAGTGCCTCAAAAGTTTTTACCATCCCGCTTTTGATACCTTCTTCAATCCTTTCTCCGAGCTTGATGATGTCGGAGAACTTGTGATTCTCAATGACCACTAACCTCTCGTAATATTGTGGATCTTGAGCCCGGACAAAGATTTGTTCATTTGCTCCTCATCTAACGTCGACCTGACCTTCGCTGCTTCTGATCTCCACCGAGTGTCATACTCGCGGAAAGTATCAGTTGGCTTCTTCTTTAGATTCTAAATATAGAAGACATCTGGTTCATTGTCCGTATTAATATCTGAACCTATCCATGAAATCTGATTCCGTGCTCACCCAATTGGCCCACTTCTTGGGATTATGGATTATGTACCAAGACATGGCATCTCCAGTAAGACTTCTCATGAAGAGCTTCATTCAATTCTTTTCATCTTTTTCGACCCCCACGAGCTTGTCACAATAAGTCCTCAGATGAACCTTGGGTTCACCCATTCCATCAGATATTTAGAACTTGGGAGGTTTGTAACCCTCCGGCAGTTCCACATCTGGCTGTATGCATAAATCCTCGTAATTCAGACCTTTTATACCTTTACCCCCTTCAACACCCTCAACTCGACTTGTCAACTTCTTGAGTTCCTCAACCATGTTCTTGATGAGCAGGTCCTTCTCAGCTGATTCTGGTGTATAGGATATTGGTTGAGTTGAGTGAGGTAGGGTTTCCACGTATATGGGGTTGTTTTGGTGAATGACAGGAGTTTGGGCATAGCGGTGATCACTGGTTGAGTTTTGGGGTTAGGCGCTAATTTGTGGGGGTAATTTGGGGAGTTTGATAGGTGGGTTGCTGGTATTAAGGGGGGAGAGGCTGATTTTGAAGAGGGGTTGTATACTGGTGAGGTGTGGGAGGATTCTGCGCGTGTTTGTTGGGTGTGTTATTAGATGGTGTATGGTTCTGGGTGTCTGGGACATTCAATGTGAGGGAGAGATTTGCCAAGTTATGGATTTGCTCAAGCTCACCCTATAGTTCAAGTATCTTCTGCTCAAGCTGTAAAACCAATTCATTTGGGGCTTGAGTGCCCCGACCATCTGGAGTTTCCACATTCTCAACATGTGTAGTGTTGTCTATTCTGATGCCATTCATATCATCCATTTTAGCTTCCCCTTTTGCCTTTCGGTACACTTGGAGGAGGAGAAGGTAGAGGGCCTCTAGATCTGGTATGATAAGTTGATGATGCCAGTATGCGTGAACCAACCTTGGGGAATGGGAATAATCAAAAAGGAAAGGAAAACAAAAAGTTAACCAAGTCAGTAAGGGTTCCAAAAGGGTATTTGAAATATGTAAACACATAGTGTGGGAATGTAAATTCACGTCCTAATTTGGGAGCCTCGTTGTGCTTGAGGTAGGCCTAGTGACAAGTTGATTTTGAGAACTTTAGCGCCAATAATTTCCTCATTTAATTAATGTAAAAGTAGATGAATATAAAATGACTCTAAATAAGATAAGTCATTAATATCACTTGGCCTTATTACATTTGAAAAAGCGGATAAACCTAATCTACTTGGTCCCAGAAGGACCTTCCCCAAGCTTGATCTTCTTGGCTCCATCGATCAGATTCCCCAACAATATTTTGGTAGTCGGTGAATCTTTTCCTCGTCTTCCCCTCCAGCTCCATCAGACCCATCTCCAAATATTACAACCTTTCATTAGATTTGATAGTCATTTACCTCCATTCATTGATCAATTCCATATTAGTCTTGTGCTGCTCCATATGCTCGGCCTCAGACTCATGAACCATTTTGCGCATTTTATTGTATTTCACTTGGGCTTCAGAAACATTGTCTATGACCCCGTTTCCCTGAGCGATTCCCGGCTCAAATATCCCTGCTATGACCTCCAACCATGATAAGTAAAAGCGTACATGCCCTACGTGGTACTTTTCTTGCTCGATGGTGTCCCTTTCTACAATAATGTTTAGGTACCACATATGATGGGCTTCACACTTGTATGGGATGTCGTCAACCTAAAAAAATGCCATGTAATGAATCATCTGAGAAACTCGCGGTATGACTTGATTCCTGCCCACCAGTCTCATAACTCTGATGGGAACATAATGGTATATTCCTCTTAACCGATCAACACCAAGTGCGGATCATCCCTGGATCTGATGAAGAATTCCCTAGTGGGGATCCATTTGAACATCCATTGAACATGATCCTCAGTCAAATTGTCGAAAAACTGCACCCATTCTGTAGCACTTTCTAGTTGAACAAACATATCCGGGATGTAAGCCATTATTTTAGGGTGATGGAAGGCTATATGATCATTCCACGCCCTTCATGGAAACTCTTGACGATATTGACCCCTTTGGAGATGCTCCAATAACCAAAACTGTAGTAGCATATTACAACCCTCAAAGTGTTTGAATCCCTTCTGGCAGCGGTCCAAGGATCGGTAGATGTAAGCTATGATCATAGAGACAATGGTATATGTTTGACCCTAGATCCCCCCTATTAAAGTTTTGGCTACCATAGCCAGTCTGGTGTGAATTTTGTCCCCTTGCATTGGGAACACCATCATACCCAAGAAGCAAATAACGAACACAAAAACCCTACGGTGGATATGACCGAAATAAGTGATAGAGTATTCATCATGGAAGATACGGTAGGACTTGCTATGACCATATCAATCATAGAGGTAGTTAAAGGTTATGTAGGAATTCTTCAAACACTCCAAATCGTCGTTCTTCTTCAAGCCTATCCTTTTTAGAAATCCCCTAGCGACACGGTTTTCTGGCAACAATAAACTAGGACTGTCCCAAGGTAGCCCGTCGAATCCCTCTATTTCTTCCAGGACAAGGGTCATTTCTATGTTTCCAAAGCAAAACACGGATCTATCACTGTCCCAGAACATCGTGGCAGCTTCGATCAACATATAATTTGGTTGGATGTCCAACAGAGAAGGAAAATTTCCCAACACCTTCTTCATATGTTCTTTTTCACTTGATGAATGATCTTCCCACCAATCTAGCAGCAATAGCGGTATGTTACGAACCATGCCGAACCTGGGGACTTCGTGCCTTATTTTTCTGCAAAACAAACAAGGTTAGGCCCTTTCCCCCACCAGATTCGACTATTTATACATCACTGATTATCATGTTGGCACTTATTTCTCCAAATTAATGCACAGATTGTGGTTGCGTCCATTGGTATTATATAAACCCCGGTGGACTTATGGACAAGGCTTGTCTTAAAGGGTTATTATGCCGACAACATATTAACCCTGGCTAGGTTTGACCATGATGCATGTACAATTAATCGGAGTAAGGTTTCTATAGAGGCCTAGACTGGTACCCTCAAGCAGACAACTTGAGGGGGAAAGACACGGAACCGTCAAATGCACCGCTGATCGACTAGTTTTACCGCAAATAATCCTTTCCGAATTTAAAGGGTGATATACAGGAAGAGCGCAAACACTCATGAAGCGTTGTTATATGATTGATTATGCACGAGTGGAATATGATGTTGAGCATGATTTATGCAACAGTAAATCTCATGTTTTCACATATTTGCACGTTAAAAAAAAAATACGTATTTAATAATTGAAAGACGTTTAAGAAAGGAAAACAAGGAAACAAGTCAGTTTCTGTAGAAAATCATAAATGCTTGAAAATAGGCAATTAAATTCACAGAAAGGGGAAAGGGAAATGGTGCGCACATATTAACAGAATAAAGCATGCTTAAGATTAATTCACAAAAAGCAAAATTGTTATGGTAAAAGCCTAAGGGAAATCTCCAGCGGAGTCGCCATGTTGTCGCGCCTCCCTTTTCCCTCGCGGAGACCGGGTTTCGACATTTTTGGGGCAACTCCCTTCCTTTTGGGATAGGGTATGGGAATTCAAAAAGTCGTCAGCTAACGGATTAAGGTGTGTTAGGGCACCTAGAGAAAATAACTCATGAAACTAGTTTATGTCACCAGAGATTTGGATAAGGGCTAGAAATTACTTTGAGGGGAATGTGGTTTTAGGCACCCCTCGAGGTCCAGAATGGTGGGTCCCGACCAAACTCCATTAAGAGAATTAGTCTTTAAAGGAAAATTAAATAATTTAAAATAAATATATATTTACTTTAAAATAGGAATTAAAGGGGTCCTACGTTTTTTAGAATATAGGATCATTTCCAGGTAATACTTGGTAACTTTCCCAAATTAGGGTGTTACGCATAACATTAGTGCACAGGTCATCATCTTCTTTACTACCCAGTTACTATCTTTCAGTTATTACCTAAACGTTCTAATAGCTTCTAGTGCATACCTTATGTGTGCGCTACCCGTCCCTTGCCTATGGCCCTGAAGGTGTTTAGAACCTCTATTTAAGGTGGTTCTAGACTTACCTATGTTGCTTAAAATTAGAAAACTAAGCGACAAACATAATTCAAGTAGGAGTGTCACATAAAGAGCAATTGGAGCTCATGTTAACCTCCACAAGTAAACAAAACAAATGCACACCAAACAATCTGTAATGATTTAAGATCCTATAGGCAAGATATCTAGATGAGCATAAACAGAATATATAACAGCCTTATTAAAGCGAGTAGAGGTTCCTACCAGTTTGCCTACTGATTCTATTAAAAAACTCTGAATCTGGGTGAACTTCTGATAGTACTAAATCACAGTTCTTCGTTGCCCCAGAATTCTTATAAGTTTTCCTAAGTGCGAACCAGAACATAATCCTATAGGCATGGTATCTACAACTGTTAATTATAGTTCTATAACATAGTTCATAAATGAGTTACTTATTTTAACGGACATGTTTTTATCTTCTTTAGAGTATTAGCATGATTTCTAGTTTTTGCAGAATTAGTTAACTCCTATAGGCATTATTTCTAAGCGTTAGAAATGATTAAAAG
The DNA here is from genome assembly GCA_005239525.1 of Nicotiana knightiana. Lineage (NCBI taxonomy): Eukaryota > Viridiplantae > Streptophyta > Magnoliopsida > Solanales > Solanaceae > Nicotiana > Nicotiana knightiana. The sequence continues at coordinate 252,597 of ML439938.1, forward strand.
TATTACTTCATATAGGCATGATATCTAAATGCACAAAACTAGTTTTATATTTTTATTTCCTATAGGCATGATATCTAAATGCAGAAAACTAATTTTATATTTTATTTCCTTTGAACATGATATCTAAGGGGAAGAGACATTAATAGAATGTCATACAAGTTCGATAATTCACAAAGAATATCCTATATACATGATTTATAATGCACATTGAGATTTGAAAATATTCATAAAACATGGGTTCTTGATGCAGAATTGATAAACGACCTATAACAGGATTTCTAGGATGCGAAGTATGAAACTTCATATTTCAAATGTTGATACAATACTCTTGGGCATGATTTCTAATGATATGCACATAATGAATCACCATAACAACCTATAGGCATGATTTCTACCCGAACCTGACAAAGTTATATAACAATCCCTCCCCAGCTTTTACTAATAACCCCATATCTATTTTTATAAGGATTATTATATTATTATAGACAAATATGAATGAATTACATAAAGTTATTCATTACAATATAGGGAGCCTTAGCAGGCCCAACATCAACCCGGAAGCCAGGCCTTCAAGCAAGCAAGTCTGAAGTACAGGTAGTCCATCCATAATACACAAATAGGCTTCTGGTGTGTCAAAGTTCGCAAGGGCCTCAGGGACCCCTGGAAATGCTCACACCAGGACCTTTCTTAGAGAAATAGTTTTAAATGATAGGAAGACTAGGCCTAGTGTGTCAGAGTTCGGAGGAGTATCATGGACCCTAGGCAGTGCTCACACTAGGGGTGGTAGGACCCTAGATAACTAAGAATAGAAGTTTGAAAACAGTATATAAGGGTAGGGGATAATTTTAGAAAAAGCAGTTTGATTTTCAGAAGTGAATAGAAACAAGGTACAAGACTACAAACAGAATAGAACCACATTTCAGAAGAATGATTCAGACATGGGTACCAGTAATTATATAATCACAACAAGAGCATGAACAGTTAAATTATAGACAGAACTAAATAGGCAATTGAATCAGACAAGGTTTCACATTGCTGAAATTGACTTAGTTTATTAATTATTACTAGGTGGAATCATATAGACATGTATTAAGCAGAGAAATATACTAAATTTACAATAAGCAGAACAAGATAAAATGAAATAAGACATAGCTACTAAAAAAAGAAACAGAACATGTCATGTTGGAATTTGAAGCACTAACCACACATATATGTGGAACAAAGAGGTAACAAAGACTAAAGCATACTAGTTAGAAAGTAAACTAGAAACATATAATAAACAGGACATATCGAGGTTCGAAGTGAGGTAATCATATAAGTCACAGGGAATAAGAACTGAGGCATATTAGTTGAGAAAGAGATGGTCATGAAACGAATATCAAAACAGAGACATGTTGATGTCTATAGTAAACTTGCTACATAGCATATAGAATAGAACATGATAACAGAAATTGAAGCGTACCAGTTAAGGAGATAGCAAACAGGAAGGTGATGGGAATTGGAATCCAAGAGTTTAGCCTTGGCTTTCAGCCGGCTAGACAGTGCAGCAAATCGAAGTACTAGAAAGAACTCAAATGGTGTGCGTGTAAGTGTGTAAGTGAGTTTGTGTCTCAGCGTGTGCTTGTAAAAATAGGCGTGTGTGTGTAGGTGTTTTTATGTGTTTTGAAAATAAGAATGGTGCAAGTGTATATAACATTCAATAGAGTAAAAAAATAAGGCAAGCAAAATTAATGGTACATAAATAAAGTATGCAAATCAAAAATAACCAATCAGTTAGGGCTAAATCGAATCAATTAATAAGATAGAATCTACAAAATATCCCTTATATAAAGGATAATCTCAGACGAAATCAGTTAGCAGACATGATTGAAGCTAAATAAGGTAAGCAATAAGCCTAAAGACCATTTATAGGTCGGTCAAAACAATTAATACCCAGAAATTAGGCTAGTAGCATAATTAAGGAAGGCAATACCAATTATGAGTCACACATAAGGAAAGAGTAAGTAAAATCATTAAAGACATTTCAGTTTTAAAAGAAAACGGAATTACAAACCCTAATTAGGTAAATGAAATCAGTTAATCCCTTTTAATTTACAGAGCCAAAGAATAACGGGCATATATGATAACAAACAGTGGAATAATTATAAACCCTAGTGATTAAAACATAGACATGAAGGCCAGTTGAACAAGTAAAGAGAACTGAAGTTAAATGCTTAAATATTTAGAACTATTTTGCAAAAACTTAAAAGATGAAACACTAGCTTTTAGGGAAAAATGAAAATCGGTTAACAATAATAAGAAAAACAGAAGATATTAAATAGATAAACTCAAAATCACCTCAGATCTATAGAAATCTGAACAGAATTGAATAGAAAATGGCTATGGTTTTAAAAATAGACAGAGGTAAGAAAAATCTGGTTTGAACCAGATATTTTAAGTCATAAACACGAATATAACAATACTCAAACATTGAGATGAACATAGGCGGATTCATCGAGAAAATGAAGGATTTGGAACGAGTCTGTGTTGAATCTCTTTGAGATTCCCTCAAGTAACAAAAAAATCATAACACTAGTAAAGACTAGAGGCCAGATGGGGCCTAAGATCGACGGGAAAACCCATGAATTGAAGGGGGTTTAGGTGACGACGGACTAGGGTTAGGGAGAAGAGTGAGAGAGAAGAGAGGGAAAATGGATTCAAGGGCGGCGGAACTTGGGAAATGATTAGGGTTGGGGTTGTTGGGTAATTAAAAATGGAAGGAATGTCCTAGACCGTTGATCTTCTAAAATTAATGGCCAGGGTTGAATCTGGGGGGTCGGGCGGGTTATAAAATGGGTTATGGGTATTGGGTTGTGGGTTAATGGGTATTGGATCAGGGTTATGGTTTGGGTTGATTTAATTGGGTTCGGGTAGTAATTGGCTAAGATCCGAAATTAAAAGAGGTTATTTGTTAAATACCAAATTAATTTGAAAATAATTCATAAGAATAGCTCATAAATAATAAAAATTGATATTTATGCATAAAAATGATTTAAAATAATTACTTAATATTATAAAAGTATAAAATGTCATGTTCTTGTAAAATAAAGCAATTATGCCCATATGAACTATTATTGCAAATTTATTGCAATTATAACCTAAGGAATTTAAATATGGCTATTCAAGAAATAATTAAAGCTCAATATAAATACAAATGAGAAAATTAAGCAATAAAATTATCATAAAACCATCTGGGATGCAATTAGTAATTATTTATATAATAAAGCTACAGGGATAAAATAATTAAAAATCCTTTAAAAATGCAGAAATTATGGAAAAATATTAATTGATGCTCATGCATTGTTTCGGAGATATATATGCATTTTGAAAATAATATAGGAAAAAATTCGGTATCAAATGTAGTAAGGTCATAAGGTGAAGAGATCTTGAAACAATGCTGTCTGAAATTTTTTAAATAACATGTGAGCTTGAAAAGATTTTTCATCCAACATTTTTTGACATAATGCTACATTTTCCTATTCATTTGGTGAATGAAATTAAGCTTGGGGTGTTGCTCTTCTTGGTTTGATGTATCGCATTGGGAGGAACCTATGTAAGTACAAGGCATTTGTACGTAATCGATCTAGTCCAGAGGCGTCAATAATAAAGGGGTTTTTGGCCGATGAGTGCTTGATTTTTTGTTCGAGATATCTATATGATGGCGTGAAGACAAAATTTAGTAGGTAAAAAATTGTGGATGATGAATGCTCTCAAAATTTTTCACCTATATTCTCTAATATATGTCATCCAATTGGAAGTAAGAAAAAAAATACTTTTCTCATGGATTCGGAGTTATGCTTTGAAGCAAATAGATATGCTACGTTCAATACTGGAATTGAACAAATGGAAAATTTTACAGAGTAAGATAAATTATTTTAATATTTACTTATATTTAATATAATTTCTTTTTATTATATCGTTAAACTTGAAATGTTCTTGTAAAGAACCGACCTGTCGTTTTGCGTATTCGGACCCTGTTCCCCTAAATAAGACTCCCTATAGCGGATTTCAATGATTCATGTCTTGCGGGGACGAGTGGTTCGGGATTCGGAAGTGTATAGGTAATATAGGAACACTTGGTTCCTTAATATTTGGCTTTTAAAACCAAGTTTGACTTCGGTCAACATTCAGAGTAAACGACCTCGGAATCAAGTTTTGCCAATTCCAGTAGCTTCGTATGATGAGTTCGGACTTGTGCGTTTGTCCGGAATGGGTTTTGGATGACCCAGGAGCGTTTCGACACCAAATAAAGAAATAGAGTTTCCTTAGGTTCATAATTTAGTTTGGAACGTGTTTTTGTGTTATCGAGGTCCGAACGCAATTCCGAGACCGGGAATAGTTCTGTTACGTCATTTATGACTTTCTTGCGAAATTTGATGTCATTCGAGTAATATAGGTCGGTTCGACGCATTGAAACCGAATTCAAGAACTTGAAATTTCTTAAGTTTGATTCTAGGGATTTTGAGGAGTGATTTTGAGCTTTAGTGTGCTTTTGGGTGTTCCAAAGGCTCAAAAAAGTCCATGATATTATTTAGGACTTGCTGGTATAATTGCACGGGGGTTTGGGTGGGCCCAGGTGCCTCCCGGAAACCAAACAGGGCAAAAAACCAGCAGTCTCAACTGCTGGTGCACGAGGTCTGGTATGACCACAGGTGCGGTTTCCCTGGTCGCAGGTGCGGTTTCCCATATCGCAGGGGCAAGACCGCTCCTCCGATCAAGGTCTCACAGGTGTGACTCCCAGGGGAAAAATCCTACCTTCGCAGGTGCGGATCCTTCTCCGCAGGAGCGGGTCCACTGGTGTGGAACTCGTACCGCAGGTGCGACCCCCAGGCTCCTTGCCAAAATCCGCAAGTGCGACCAATGGCTCCCAGGTGCGGGACCACAGGTGTGGTCCTCGAGCCGCAGGTGCAAGGTCACTGAAGGCAGTGGGCCCATTTAAGTCGGGACTTAACCATTTTACTCTACTTTCTTCTCCTCCATTGATGATTTTGCAAACTTTCAAGAGGGTGTTTAGCCTAGCTACAAAAAGTTAAGTAGTTTACATTTAAATATTACATTATTACACTAAATCTTAGGTAGATTAACACCTAACTAGTAGAAATCAAAGGGGTTAGGGTGAAAACCTGGGGTTGATGAACTTTAGGGAATTTCACCATGTTTCTACCATGAAATCATGTAAAAACTATATATTAATGACCCTTAGGCTATGGGTGAGTATTTTCTTCGAAAATTTCAAGAATCCGAGCATGTGGGTCCGGGGGTGTATTTTTGGATTTCTTCAAGAAAGATGAATTAGCTAAGCTAGTAAGAGAATTTCATACTTTTGAGTGTATATTAACGTATTTATATAACATTTGACTAGTTTCGAGTCCTCGAGTGTAGAGTTTGGAGTTTCGGGCGCGTTCTTGGCCCGGGAAGTAGGTTCTACGCGAGGTAAGTCTCCTTTTTAACCTTGTAAGAGGGAATTTTCCCCATAGGTAATTATAAAAGATTGAACTATCCTTATTTGTGGGGGATACGCACGCACGAGGTGACGAGGGTCCATGCGTAGCTACTACTATGTTACGTCGGGTAGTCTTTAGGTCTCACAAGCATGCTTATATGCCTTACTTATATCCCTGCATGTATTTCTAGTCAATTATCATCCTTGAAACTAGCATGAGAAAGTAGAAAGTTACATTTAATCTTGATGTTGCCATGATTCTTGGTTTCCAAATGTGAACCCTATATTTCCTGAATTTCGTGAAAAATCTATTTATGTGTACGAGCAACCGCATCGCATGTATGATTCATGAGCGGGGTAGCCTTATATTATGTCAACCGTGTCGCACGATCGATTCACGAGTGGGGTAATAGATGCATCTAAGGTTCAAGCCGTTCGACCCTTCAGCAGTGCACATTTAAATTTTCGCGTCGATTTGGCCGTACACCTCGGCGTACTATATGCTATGTATTTGAATGAGAGTCTTATTAATAGTCAAATGAATTGTTCTATGTGGTAGGGGGTTTTGGACTTGCATTAATGCTGTTATTTGACACTTGCAGTAGGTGGTAGTTCACATACTTGATATTCCATGTCTACATGATTTTCCATAATTGCTAATCCTGATTAAACCTATTTAATTATATTATTACTACTGACCCTGGTGTAATATGTCTACCTCTCGTCACTACTTCTTCGAGTTTAGACGGGATACTCACTGGGTACATATTTGTTTATATGTACTCATGCTACGATTACGTACTTAATTGTACATGTTCTGAGGCTGGTGCATCTGGTTATCATACCGGAGCGCGATCTTGAGAGTGCTTACTGGGCTAGACTACACGGTGAGCTGCTCTTCTCGGCGTTCCTCAGCAACATTGTGGAGTTTCTATTATTTTTGGATATTTTTGCCTACCCCTTTCAGACAATTGTATATTATTTTGTCTACTTTGTATATTCCACTAGTCGTCTGTGGACTTGTGACACTAGGTCTTGGCACGCGTAGTTGGTTTATCTATTATTTTTGGCTACACTATATATGTTGGCAAACGATCTTTTGAGTTCATTTAATCAAGTTGCATCACATGACCGTTTTCTTTAAATGATTCTAAATCTAAAATTTTTCAAGCACTTGAATATTTAAATAAGTAAAGTAATCTTGCTAGTAAACTTATGTTGGCTTGCCCGACTCCAGTGTTTGGCGCCATTACGACCTCAGTTGAAATTTGGGTCGTGACAACATGGTATCAGAGCTCTAGGTTCACGTAATTCTCATCAGTCACATGCAAACCTAGTAGAGTCTTGCGGATCGATATAGAGACGTCTGTATTTATCTTCGGGAGGCTATAGGGTGTTAAGAAATCTCTCTTTATTCTTATTCTATCGTGCAGTTGATAGTCTTACTAAATTTCATTCTTCTATTCCCTCACAGATGGTGAGGACTCGGGAAGCTGATATTCCAAACCCGGGAGATATCGCTACCGAGGCCGTGGCCGAGAATGAGGTCGGGGGAGGGCACCGGCCCGAGGAAGGGGACGATGGCGTCCCGGAGTCGCTCCATTAGCACCTCCAGAGGATCCTATCATTGAGGAGCAGAATGAGGTACCTCCAGCAGATCCTACCCCAGTAGATTTCATGACTTCACCAGGATTTTCAGGAAATCATGGGCCGTATGATGCGGTTCATGGACACTATGACCCAGGCTGGTTTATTTCCAGCAGATCCTGCCACTTCTCAGGCGGAAGGGAGAGCTTAGACCCCTAACATCCAGGCCTCAGGTCATGCAGTGACAGTATATCAGACTCCGGGTACTCTGCTCGTGGGTGGAGCACAGCCAACAGTAGTAGCACCAGAGCTCAGACCGGCCGCGGACAGCAATCCGCAGAAGCTACTTGATAGATGGACTCGATTGCACCCTCCGGTCTTCGGAGGTGAGAAAATCGAGAAGGTTTATCCTTAGTGGATGGTGGCATTCATTTATCCTTGGTAGGCGAGCTGGTTCCCCTACTATCACATGGGAACAGTTCACTCAGCTGTTCCTGGACATGTATATTCCACTTTCCGAGAGGGAAGAGCTGCGGTACTAGATTAGTGTAGCTTGGCAATAGCCAGCCCTTTTGTAGGAAAACATTCGTACTACAACAAGCTAGCTTTCTTGGAGTCTCTTGCTCTGTTCGTCCTATTGTGGTATCAGAGCCAGCCCATCCTTTCGGAGGGAGGAACAGTTTGCTAAATATGTCTGAGTC